>JABUQX010110939.1:7500-15000 GCA_015478945.1 Trachelipus rathkii
GGTAAAACACAAACGATGGCAGGAGTCGGGCGTCTCTCGCCTTCGGGGAACGACGGGCGGCTATGAAACTATTTCCCCCCCCCTCCGGGGAGGGGTCTCCGGAACCCCCGCTCTTTTGGTATTTGGGTGTCGCGGGGCTTTTCCTCCTCCCCTCCCCTACGGGGTAGGGAAAACGTCCCCCCCTGTGTAGCCAAAGTAGCCCCAATATTTTTTTTTTTATTTCATTTTTTTTTTACATTTTGTAATTAAGCTTTATATGCGGATTCCAAATATGTAATTGGCGTGTTCTGTAAGTGTCATACTTTTCGAGTTTTTTCATATTTTGATTTTTTTTTACCTTTTTTTATAAGAGCTTTATATGCTGATACCAAATATGTAAATGGTTTTTCTGTAAGTATCGTACTTTTCGAGAAATTTCATTTTTAAATGTTTTTTTATATAATGTGATTTTATTTTTTTTTTTTTAAAAATATGGTTGAAATATTTCGAAACTTTTTGAATAATGTCCATACCACTTAAATTCATTGTAGTTTCATATACTAGCAATATGTAAAAAAAACACAAAAAAAAAATCACAAACTGACGGAGTCGTAAAAACATAACAATATATATAATTACATATATATATATATATATACCTTATATAGTAGATGTAATAAACTATATATAATATATATATATATATATATATATATATATATATATATATTATATATTATAACTATATATATATATATATATATATTTATTATATATAGTATATATATAGTATAGTATATCATATATATATTCTCTCAACCTTGTTAAAGGCATCATTCTTATCTCTCTGCAGTTCACTGGTGATATACTCCATCCACTGTTTACTGTCAGCTCTTAAACAGGGTACGGTGTGGGTGCGTCTGCTATCTTTCCTGGCCTCAAACTCTCCCATAGTCTCCCCCTTCAAGCTTCAATTTTTACGTCAGAATTAATGGCTATAATGATTGCCATTTCTCGAATTTTATACCTTAAACAAGACCACTCTTATGCCATTTATTCGGATTCGCTCAGAGCCCTCCAGGAGCTTAAAGTCCCTCACTCTAAAAACGCAATAAAATCCGCTGTACAACAATTCCTTCGACTGCTCCACTTTCGCAAGAAACAAATTACACTCTGTTGGACACCTTCTCAAGCAGGGGTGACTGGCAACGAAACCGCTGAGAGATAAGCCACAATGGGCTCCTCCTCTTTCCGTAGCTGTTCTAGGTACCTCCCGGATGCCATTCGACAAGATCGCCCTCCATCAACTGATTATTACCCTCTCCGACAAGACCTCCGGTCTTACTGGCAGGAGTGTTGGGTACGTGATCGGCGAGGGACGGAACTTAGAAATGTAAAGCCGAACATAGGTGGGTGGTCTCCCTCTCACCGACGAAATCTCTTGCACGAGGTAATTCTTTCACGCCTCTGCATTGTCCACACCAACATCACTTACAGCCACTATTTAATCACGGGATCCTCCCCCTACCTGTAAATTTTGCCGTCGCCATACACCCACACATCTTCATTGATTGCCCTCAACTGGACTCCATTCGCCGTCGTCATTTTTCTACACTATGGTTCATAACACCTTCTAAAAAGCTATCCCACATCTTTTCTAAATCATTCCACTTCAACAGTAACTCTATTTTCTCTTACCTTCAGGAACTGGATATTGCCATAATATATATATATATATATATATATATATATATATATATATATATATATATATATATATATATATATATATATATATATATATATATATATATATATATATATATATATATATATATATATATATATATATATATATATATATATATATAAATAAGAAAGAGTTTTGAGAGAGAGAGAGGGAGAGAGAGAGAGAGAGAGAAGAGAGAGAGAGTTCTTATATACTTGAATATTCATTCGTTATTTAGATGTTCTTTTTTGACTTGAATTAAAACTTTGAGCTAGGACCACCCATGGAGTTGGATATCAACATCGTGAACGCATCCTTATTAGTGGGCCAAATAGATGGTGATATTACATAAAAAGAAAATATATATATATATATATATATATATATATATATATATATATATATATATATATATATATATATATATATATATATATATATATATATATATAAATATATATATATATATATATATATATATATATATATATATATATATATATATATATATATATATATATTTATATATATATATATATATATATATATATATATATATATATATATATATATATATATATATGGTGTCTTTTATGTAGCGGCAATATTTTGTTTCGTCGCCATTTTTTTCTAAAGTGTTTGATGTCATTTGTGATTTGATAATCCTGTAGGTTAGATACTTTTTTGACCTCTTAAAAACGTGTTTTAGTGGTTAAAACATTAAGGTACACTACCAGGCATAATTTTAAAGTGACTCAGCCGTAGTCGGAGTCGGGGAAGGGCAACTCTAAGGTGGTGAAAGGGAACCGAAGCCGGGGGCCGGAGCCGGAGCCGGAGCCGGAGTTGGAACCGGTATACCGAAGATGTATACATCAGAAGATGAATGCAAATATTATGATAATGGTAAGAATTTATCTATATAATACAGATCCTTTTCTTGGGGGTAGATGTGGATGTTTAGTGTTAAAACTGTTTATTTCTGTAACTATTTATCCCTTCTATTTTCGAACGTCATTAGACAGATTCAGACCACTACCTGACGACAGTTTTGGTCTTCAATTGTTTTTTTGTTACTGAGTTGAGTGAGTTCTTCCTGACATGGTCTTCATATACCCTCAGTTAATCCTGTCATGTTCTTCATATACCCTCAGTTATTCCTGTCATGTTCTTTACATACCCTCAGTTCTTCCTCTCATGTTTTTCATATACCCTCAGTTCTTCCTCTCATGTTCTTTACATACTCTCAGTTCTTCCTGTCATGTTCTTCATATATACCCTCAGTTCTTACTGTCATGTTCTTCATATATACCCTCAGTTCTTCCTCTCATGTTCTTTATATGGCCTCGATCAGATGTTCTTAATCGATTCAACTTCCGCCATTTTCTTTTTACAGGTAAAAAATCAAAATAAATAACTTTGCATTCTAGATTCTCTACTGTGTTACTTCAGCAAAATCACTAATTCACTCACTTTTTCTCTGGAAAGTTAACTCTTGATCAGTGGTGAAACCAACGGGTCCCGCCAAGAGGGGGTGAGGAGTTGGCCACCGACCATTGGAGTGATATATAGATATATAGACCATATATCAAGGATCAGGAGAGCTCCGCGTTCATTTTTGCTGATTGCGGATGAGGAGTGGGTTCAGCTTTTTTAGTTTCACCTTTGCTACTGATCATGTTTTTCTGACAAGGCCGCGGAGTCGGTAAATATTTTACCATCTCCAGCTCCGACTCCATCATTTTAAAATAACCAGCTCCTTCTCTAGCTCCGAACAACTTATTTTATAGGGGATTATTTTTGGTTCCGACTCCGGCTCCACCCAAATAAAATTTGTCCCGTTTCCAGTTCTGGCTCAGGCTATAGCTCCGGCGCCGTTTCAAAACCATGTCGTCTGCGTATTTATATTTATAATTTTATTGTCCGCTTAATTTTACTTTCTCTTTTATATAATCTTCAAACGTCACCATCTTTAGAAATCAATCCAGGATTAAACTAAAAAATTGTAGAATTGAAACCAGCGATAAATAATATTAGTCTAGTAAAATTAGTAATATTAGTTTAGTAATATTAGTAATATTAGCCTAATAGAATTAGTAATATTAGTCTAGTAGTATTAGTAATATTAGTTTAGTAGTATTGGTAATGTTAGTCAGGTAGTATTAGTAATAGTAGTCGTAGTATTAGTAGTATTAGTCTAGTAGAATTAGTAATATTAGTCTAGTAGAGTTAGTAATATTAGTCTAGTAGTATTAGTAATATTAGTCTATTAGTATTAGTATCCTGTGTTGCTCCTGCTTTTACCCGGGTACGAACCCGTGTTCTGTAATGCAACTTTTTATCACTGGTTTAAATATTTTCATTTAGATCGTCGCTTTGCTCTAATAGTGACACAACTCAAAAGTATATATTTTTGAAAATGCTAAGTACAGAACATATAAATTATTATTATTATTATTATTATTATTATTATTATTATTATTATTATTATTATGTATGTATGTATGTGTGAGATTGACAGTGTATTGACCATATATATTATGATTATTATTAATTATTAGATAACGCAAAATATTTAATAAGATCTGCATTTATCATTTTCAAATTTGTAAGTAATTAAAAGCTTGTCCTCTGAAATTTGTGATTTTTGAGTTATGTCACTATTGAAACAAAGGAGAGATATGTCGTAATTAAATGGTTTATAAGTAATTATACACTGAGACAAATGTTTGTTTAAATTAATTTTAATTATTTTATTTTCAAATAAAATATTTTTAAAAAATAAAATATTTAATTTTAACACACACACATATATATATATATATATATATATATATATATATATATATATATATATATATATATATATATATATATATATATATATATATATATATATATATATATATATATATATATATATATATATATATATATATATATATATAACTGCTCTATAATATATATATAACAGGATTAAATCTATTTTTAAGGAACTCTTCTGAAAAAGAGACATTTCTAAATAACTTTTTTATTCCTGTTGACATTTAACTTATTAAAGGGATTACTTTTATAATACAAAGCCAAAAGGAAGAAATTCTCAAGCTTATTTCTTCAACTTAAAGTTTTTTTACCAACATTCTACCCCACCCCGCCCCCCAATTCTCCCCTCCGCCACAAACATCTATTTATATGAGTGAAAATTTAAGTGTGTGTGTGTGTGTGTGTTAATCGCTGTGTGTGTGTGTGTGTGTGTGTGTGTGTGTATTAAGCATGTTAGTGTGTTGTGTGCGCGCGCTTATCGTTTTTTAGGATGTGTGTATGTATTCAAGGGACGATCGAGCCAAATTCAAATAACGCTTAAGGTAAGATCGAGATACGTTCAAAGAACGCTCGAGTGACGATAGAGCTAAGCTTAATGGGCGATCGAGCTAAGCTCAAATAACGCTCAAGGAACGATCGAACTAGTGCCTAGTACAATAGATTTTTTTTTTATTTATAATTTTAAAAAATAAAAGTTTAAATATGCCGGGAGGAAAGATTGTAATAGTTAATTACAGTTAATTACAATTAGGTTAGGTTATTATCTTTTCCTACCATTTTCTACCTTTTCCATTAAAAAAATATATATTTAAAAATATTAAAAATTAAAAGAATATTGAAATATATATATATATATATATATATATATATATATATATATATATATATATATATATATATATATATATATATATATATATATATATATATATATATATATATATATATATATATATATATATATATATATATATATATATATATATATCCCCATCTGCCATGCATTTGTAGCATAGTGGAGCTTAAACTAATGTATTGTTTAAATTTTAAAAACAACCAACCACCATTTTTAATCTTCATATTCATTAATTTTGTTTCATTCCTCCATTATTTTACCCACTTATTTTCAACGCTAAATTATTATTTACATCACTTCCTACAGAAATGAAGCACTGTTTACCATTGTAATTAACTTGAAATATTTTCCTACCAATATATTAAAAAAAATAAATATTAGAATTAAAAAAGAAAAAAAATTGAAAAGGTTCTCGAGCTTAAAGGAAGGTAAAGGGATGATTCGTGCTATGCACAAAAATTACCAATGAACGATCGACCTACCCCCAAAGAACACTCAAAAGACGATCGAGCTACGTTCAAGGGACAAGCGAGTTACGCTCAGTTGACACTCAAGGTACGATCGAGCCATATATGCTTTAAGATGCAGTTATATATTCGAACAAAAAAAAATATAAATATATATAATAATTTTTTTTATTTTTATTTTTTTTTTGAAAGTTCTGTTAGCGTGTAAATTGGGAGATCGAACTGTGGTAATCGATTTTCACAAACCGTTTTACTGTTTCAGGCTGGAATTTAACTGATTTTTTTTACATAAAGAGATTTTAGTTTTTTTTCTTTTTTTTTATGTTTAAATGTAGGCGATTGCTAATTGATTTAAAATATTTAATTCAGATTATATAAAATATATAGTTTTTCTAGTTTTTTTTGTATTTTTTTTTTAACTTCAATTTTTTATTATATAGAAACCTTTTTCTTTTTTTACCTTTTGTAATCAAAATCATGGTATATATCCGCATTCTCCATCCCCATCTCCATTAATTAACACCTCCATCCACAACTTCATCCGCATCCCTCATTTGTGGATGTATCGTGGATTACTTTCAACTTTGATTGTTTAATCTCTTTATGTAGCTTTTTTTAGATTATATTAGATAACTACAGAGTAATGTGTGCCGGGCACCGCAATTTTCAGCACCGTACCATACGGCACCAGTGTTGTGAACCCATCACGTACCGTACCACATCTCTATATCTCAATACGCAACACGCTCCTTAAGAGATAATAATGATCCTTTAAAATATATATATATATATTATATATACTACTATATATATATCTACTATATATATATATATATATATATAATATATTATATCATATATAGATATATATATATATATATATATATAATACTATAATATATATATCATATTCTCTTTTTGCCTTCTTGTGCCAGTGGTTCTGCTCTTCATTACTCTATTTTGAAGCACATTCCATAAAGAATGAGCTTTGCAGTCGGATTATGGGTTCCATGCTGGAATGCTTCTTTCTCTTCGTTAGTTGCTTTTTTTATTGGGTATCGACCTCCCTTGTACGGGGTACGTGTCACGTATCTGGAATGATTCCACTGCTGTAATTCTTTTGAAAAAGTGGAGTCTAAGGTTTTTTACTTTATCAGCTTTTCCGAGCTTTCTATTAACATATCTACTCCATTGAAGAGAGCGTATTGACACTCGAATTTAGACAAAGTCAATTTTGATCTCTAGTTCTCTGGTACCAGACCAAAGCCTGCTATGCTCATTCTATAATAAGTTCTACTAACAATAGCTAGATCCTCCTTCCAATTTCAAACTCCATTTATCGGAACATTTCCTCCTTTAAAATAGGAAGTTATTATCGTTTCCCAAAAAGGCTATAATATATATATATATATATATATACTATAATATAATATATATATATATATATATACTATATATTATGATATATATATATATATGTATATATATATATATATATATACTATATATATATATATATTATCATACAAACACCACAAATTCTTTTAATATTTATTTATGTCTCGTATATTACATAATTAACAAACACCATTTATCTCGAGTACGTTTGCAAACACTAAATCCAGTCTGCCCCCGACTCTGTTTGAACA
>JABUQX010110939.1:17500-20000 GCA_015478945.1 Trachelipus rathkii
ACAAACACTATTTTCCCGCTTAAGCGGGGTAGTGGTGCATGCAGCTTCCCATAATTCATCATTTTCCTTCATCTCTCGCCCTGCGACCCCACCTCCTCCATTCCAATTCTATCCTCTCGCCAACACCCTCACCTTCCTCCAGCCCCTCATCCCTCTCTTCCAACCATTCCTTTAATTCCATCCAATCCACCTTTCCTTCTTTGTCTCCCCCTTCCTCGTCCTTCCTATCCCCTTCCGCCTCCCAAACCTCTTCCTAAACCACCCTCTGTTCATCCTATTCTCTCCAGATGTCCAAACCACTCTTAACATTCCCTTCTCCTGCTCTTCTCAACCCAAACCATTCATCCAGATCACATCTCTCTCTTTATTCAGCCCTATTTCCTAATTCCTCTCTCTTTACTAACCCCACATTACCGCTCTCAACCCTTTTTCATACCAAACACTTCCAACTTCTTCTTGGACCTAGCATTCAACCCCCAAGTTTCACACAAACCCATATAGTACCGCTGGCACACAAATTTTTTCAAACATACTTATTCTTAAGTTTATGTTTGATAAAATCCCCCCCTTTCCATAATTCCCTCAGACAACTCAATGCTCTCATTCCTTCTCCTACTCTGTGATCTATCTCTTCCTTCATCCCTCCTTCCTTACCCAAATCCATCCCTAAATATCTGAAAACCTTTACTTCTTCTAATACTACACCTCCTACTCTAATCTCTAATCCCATCCCCTCAACTGTTTCCTCCTCCTCAAACACTAACACTGTTACTTCTTACCTGGGATTTATCTTAAGACCCTTTTGTACACACACTCTCTCAAACTCCCTTCACCAAATACTACAGCCCTTCTGAATTCTTCACCACTAAGGCAGTATCCATCCGCAAATAGTATCATGTTCATCTTCCCATCTATCACCCCTATCCATTCCAAATTCCACCCCCTCTCGCCCTCCCTACATTCATTCCTCTTTGCAGACACTCTCCATACATATAAATTGAAAAGCCACGGGTGCATTACACATATCCCTGTCTCCACATGCCTCTCTCTTACCCCAAACATCTCACTCTCCCCTCCCAACACTCTCACTCTCACACCCATTCTGCTATTCCTATAAAAGGCCCTAATACCTTTTACCTAATTTACCCCCTACTCCATATTCCTCCAGCACCCTTCCATAATTCCCCCTCTTCACTCTATCATATGCTTTCTCCAGATTCATAAATGAAATGACACTTTCCCTTTCCTTCTATACCTTTCTCCACAAAGCATTCTTCATTGTGAATACTTGATCCACACACCCCTTTCCCACCCTAAATCCCCTTGTTCTTCCCCCATTCTTCTCTTTCCGTAATTCTCTCACCTCCTCAATTCAGTTATTCTCCCATTACACTTTCCCCTCCACTTACAACATCAAAGACCACAATTACCTCTATATTCCCACACTCACATCCATCCCCTTCCCTTTGTGCAGGGGAACCAAACAACCATCCTCCCAATCCTGTGGAACCTCTCCCCTCCTCCAACATAAATTATATAACCTATACAGCCATTCCTCCACCCCTCTGCCTCCCATCTGTAACATTTCCATTACTCACACCATCGTAGACCTCGTGGGACGTTGCCTTTTTGTCTTTACGTTAACCACACCTAATAATTTCTCCCATTTGTATTCCAATATCCCCCTCCCCGTCCCACTTCCCCCCCCATCTCACCAACCTCATGCTAATCCTTCCCTTCATTACCTCTGCCCCCACCCCATTCATTCAATTAATCGTCTAAAATACTTCCCCCCACCTTTTCCTCACCCTATCCTCCCCTCCTATCCATTCCCCTTCCCCTCCCTTAACCCTCTCTCCTAACCCCTCCATCTTCTTCCTTTTTCTATTTACTTCTTTCCAAAATATCTTGCTCCCTGTTTCAAAATTTTCTGCCACTTTTCTACACCATTCATTATTTGCTTTTCTCTTCGCCCTCTCCACCGCCCTCTTTGCTTCCACTCTAACCCTTCTATACTCCTCCCAGCTTTCCCTTCTCCTATTCCCCAACCATTTCACATAGACCTCTTTTTTCTTTTTTACCAACTCTTTCACCTCCTCACTCCACCATTCACTTCCTTTCCTTCTACTTGCTCCCACCTTTTTTACTCCACATATCCTTCCTTCACAAATTGTCTCTTTAAATCTCTTCCACTCCTCCTCCACTTCCCTAATTTCCGTCCCTCTCACGTCCCTCCACCTATCCTCCATACCCCTCCTGAACTCCCTCTTACACATTGTCTCATCTAATTTTTCCACCTTAATGACTTCTATTCTCCTCTTTTTTTCTCTTTCTCTAACCGTTACCTCTCCCCCTACCCTTAACCTAGCAACCACCAAATAGTGATCAGATAACCCCTACCTGCTCCTCTGAATACATTTACATCTAGTAATCTGCCTCTATCCTTTCTATTTATACATACATAATCCAATATCGCCCTCCCCCCCGTTATCTCACTCTT
>JABUQX010110939.1:25000-38789 GCA_015478945.1 Trachelipus rathkii
GTTTTAGGTAAGCTTGGTGCTAGGATAGATTTTGTAAATAAATATCTTGAATGTAACTATTTATTAAACAAAAAAATACCTATAAAGATAGATAACAAAGGACATATAAGAATTAAATTAAGGGAAGGGAATAATATGAAGAAAGTGTGGTTGACAATGGGTGAAACTAATAATATTAATGATGAAGAAAAGTGGAAAAAGAATTGTAAACGGTTGCATTTGCAATTTGGTCATTGTGCATATGATAAACTGCAACAAATGATTTGCAAAGCCTGGAATCATGATGTTAATTATCAGAGGATGAAGAAAGAAAGGTTAGAAACTTTAAAAGAAATTTGTAATGGCTGTGAGACATGTAAAAAATATAAAAAAAAACCTGAAAGACCTATAGTAGGACTTCCTTTAGCAAAAAATTTCAATGAAGTATTATCGATGGACATAGGGGAATTGGAAGGAGAAAAGTTTCTAGTCATGGTAGATTGGGCAACCCACTATTGTCAAGCTAAGTGGTTAAAAGATAAGAAACCCTCCAGTGTTTTGGAATGTGTGATGGAGAAATGGATAAGTTATTTTGGAGCTCCACAAAAGATAATAACTGATGGTGGAAGGGAATTTCAAAATGAAGAGATAATTGAATTCACAGAAAAATGGGGTATAGAAATATTATGTACAGCGAGTGAGAGTCCTTGGAGCAACGGAAAGAGTGAAAAGACAGTTGGTATTTTGAAGGAAGGAATGAGAAAATTAAAAGAAGATGGAGTTAAAGGGAGAGATTGGATCCTAATGTGGATGGTGAGTGCAAAGAATGATAGGATAATGAGCGGTGGATATTCTCCCAATCAGAAAGTGTTTGGGATTTACTACAGAGGAAAACAAGATATGGAACAGTTTAGTCCAACGGAACTGGAAGAGGAAATAGAAGGAGAAAAATTGAAGGAACTAATGCAAATACAAACTGTAGTTAAAGATAGTGTGCAAGGGAAAGAATGTAGAGATCGGATAAGGAGAGCTTTAAAAGGAAAAATTAGATTGCATAGGATTGAAGAAGCACAAGTGGGAGACAAAGTTTATTACAAGAAAAAAGGAGAAGAGAAATGGAGAGGACCGGGTAGGATAATCGGAAGAGATGGGAAAATAGTCATGGTAAAGCATGGAGCGTTGATCAGAGAAGTTAATAAGATACATATAACTAAAATACAGAAAATAGGAGAGGAGTTGGAGGAAGAGGAAAAGGAGGAGGTAGAAAAGAAAGAAGAAGAAGAAGAAGAAGAAGCAAGAAGGAAGAAGAAGAAGAAGAAAGAAGAAGAAGAAGAAGAAGAAGAATAAGAAAAAAGAAGAAGAAAAGAAGAAAAGAAGAAAAAGAAGAAGAAGAAGAAAAGAAGAAAAGAAGAAAAGAAGAAAAGAAGAAAAGAAGAAAAGAAGAAGAGAAGAAGAAGAAGAAGAAGAAGAAGAAGAAGAAGAAGAAGAAGAAGAAGAAGAAGAAGAAGAAGAAGAAGAAGAAGAAGAAGAAGAAGAAGAAGAAGAAGATAGAGGAAGATGGGATGATGAAGAAGAAGAGAAAGAAGGAAGATGAAGAAGAAAGAAGAGAAGAAGATGAAAAAGGAAGAAGAAAGAAAGAAGAAGAGAAGAGAAGAAAGAAGAAAGAAGAAGAAAAGAAGAAGAAGAAGAAGAAGAAGAGAAGAAGAAGAAGAAGAAGAAGAAAGAAGAAGAAGAAGAAGAAGAAGAGAAGAAGAAGAAGAAGAAAGGGGAGAAAGAGGAGAAGAATTGGAAGAGGCTGAAGGAAATGAGGAGATTAACGAAGATGAAGGAATTGATCCTAAGAACATGAAAAAAGGAAAAAATTATCGAATAAAACATGATAATGAAGAAGGGTGGAGAAGGGTGAAAGTGATGAGTTTAGGAGGTAAAAGAGGAGGTAAATATGATGGTACATATAATGTTAAAGATTTAGACTCTGAAGAGGAGTTTTGGGCAGACCTAAGGGAATATGAAGTGGAAGAAGAGAAGAATCAAGAAGAATCGTACTTTATTGAAGGAGAAACGGTGTACTTTAACAGTAATGAATCTGACCAATGGAAAAAAATTAAAGAAGCCAAGGAGAAAGAGATTGATAGTTGGAAAGAAAATAATGTATTTGAAGAGGTAGACGATAATGGAGGGAACAAGATTCTTAAGACTAGATGGATAGTTACAGAAAAGGAGAAAGAAGGTGGGAAGATATGGAAAGCAAGATTAGTTGTGAAAGGTTTTATGGAGAAAGAGTATCTTGAAACAGAAGATTGTGAAGCTCCGACTTTTTCCATAGAAGGATTGAAGATAATACTATCCATAATAAATATGAACGAATGGCAGGTAAAGACCCTTGATGTGAAAACAGCATATTTGCAAGGAAAAGTGATGGAGAGAGAAGTATTGATAAAACCTCCTTATGAGGTCAACACTTTAAAGTTATGGAAACTAAAAAAGACAGTGTATGGGCTGAAAGATGCAGCCAGAAAATGGTACGAGAGTCTAGTTGAAGTGTTGATGAAAGTTGGCGGTAAAAGGAGTAAAATAGATAATACCATATTTAAATGGGAGAAGAATGGTGAAGTTTATGGAATAATGGGCATCCATGTGGATGATCTCATTTATGGAGGTAATAAAGAGTTTGAGGATAAGATTATATCTGAAGTTAAGAAAGAATTAAAAGTTGGAAGGGAAGAAAGTGAGGTTTTTAAATATTTGGGAATAGAAGTAATGCAAGAGAAGAATGGTGATATTGTATTAAGTCAGAGTAGTTATGCTAGAGATAAGTTAGTAATAAGGAATTTAAACAAGAAAAAAAGGGATGAAAAGTTGAATGAAGAAGAGATGACATTGTATAGATCTCTGTTAGGAAAATTAAACTGGTTGTCACAGAATACTCGTCCTGATTTAAGTTTTGAGGTGAGTTTTCTAGGAAGAAATATGAAAGAGGCTACAGTAGAAAACTATAATGACTTAATAAGGGTTGCAGAAAGGGCAAAAAGAGAAGAAGTTCAAATGAGAATACCTAAGCTTAAGAAAGGAAGAATGCGTTTGGAGGTATATTCAGATGCTTCATTTGGCAACATAAGTGGAGGTAGAACTCAGATAGGATATTGTATAAGAGTAAAAGACACGGTGGGCAATACTTGTCCATTATTATGGAAATCTAAAGTGGCTAAAAGAGTTGTAAGTTCCACTTTGTCAGCCGAAACCTTGAGCATGGTAGAGGCTACAGAGTGGGGGGAATATATTAAATATCTGTGGGAAGAATTAACAGCAAATAAAAATAAATTAAACATAACTGACTGCAAGTCCTTAAAGGATAGCATCAATTCTACAAAAGGGGTTAAGAATAGGATACTTAGGATAGAATTAGCGAATTTAAAAGAGAAAATGGAAAATGGTGTAGTTCAATCAGTTGAGTGGGTGAATTCAAGAATACAATTAGCAGATGGATTAACCAAGAAAAATAACAGAAAATATCTGTTGGAATTGAGGAAAGGGTTGGGATGTAATTAAGGGGTGAAAAAAGTAAAAGTTAAATTATAATATACTTGTTACAGATACAGGTATGTAAATTGTGGAACGATTCATGCCAGGGGCCATTTTACATTAGATCCGTAGAGTTCACCTGTATAAGCTAAGTTTTTAATCTGGTTTTATTTTTATTTTTGTTACAGAAATGATACCAATTGATGAATAAGTCTTTGATTTAAATATTTATATAATTGTATTTTTATTACATATTAAGAAAGGAAGTTCTCTATATTTTTGTTTTTCGCTTATTTAATGGACTTTATGTTTTAAAGGAAATTTTGATGTCACTTACTATGTTGTAAAAAGGACTGACTTAACCTAAACGTATTGTATTACTTTTTGACTAACTGACAGACTTACTGGCAAAAATCTCATATTTTTGATGAACAACTAGAAACTTTAAAAGGTAATTATATATCATTTAATATAAGATTTAGAGTTGATATATAGAATGTAGAATTATAGATAATTTTGTTTCAATTATGTTTCCGGAAAAGAATAGATACTGTTTAATTTTTATTCTAGGTTCCGTCTTTTTCTGTGAACAAATTCGGATGGTTCAGGAAATGTAGATTAGTAAGTTAATAAAATTAAGGCAAACTTGTATAACTAAATACTATCAAATTAAAATAAACACTCTAAAAAATTCAAGCTACAAAAAAAGAAGATATTGTGGCGTCTTTGGTGCAGGAGGCTGCTAGCACCGCTACTGAAGAATCCTAAGCAGCCTCCGGAAGAAACGGCCACTCATCATCGTGACACGCTCACTCGTCTTCAACAATCGTATTAATATTCTTCAATTGAGGCTGTTTTATTCCAAGACCAAACATAACCCCTTCAATATGATAATTTTTTTTTTTTGAAAACTACTGTAGGGGTTCGCCCGTTGGCACTGACTTGTTGAGGTTGTTGTTGTGTTGTATTGAGGTCAATCCTTAAGTATCGGTCTATCACTTCGTCGGTTTGGTTTAAATTAACTATTTTTGGTTTCTTCCTATGTGATAGGTGTGTTAAAGGATTCTAGGACTCCTAGGGGTCCCTGCCCATTGCTAACTGTTTTGATGTGAGCAGTAAGCAAGCTTGTTACGTGCTCATATTCCTTTGAGACTGGATTTATGTCAACAGTCTTTCCTAACTTTATTCTCGTAGATTTCTTGTAGACTTTCCTACTTTCTTAGTAGTCTCTTTTCTTTGTGTATTCCCTGTTTACTTTTTCTGTTATTGTTATACTAAGCCTCTTGTATTTATTTTGTTTTTATTTAACGTTTAATTTTTTTTTGGTGTTGTCGTCAGTTTTTTTCTTGCTTCGCGTTGTTACTTAAACAGGTTCTTAGGTGGTGGTCAATGAATTTTTTTACATTGAACTTTGTCCCCTTACAAATGAGTATACATAAAATTATTACATAAAATTCACTTAAAAGACCAGTACTTTTATAATGTCCTTTTATGATCATTAGATGCTAATATACATTAATACACAATATAACATATCTGTGTAGACATTATTTTGGATTATAATATGTCCGATATTATAATTAACATAGGTAAAAGTTTAGTATGAGTCTTTTGTAAAGAGATTTTTGTGGAGGAGAAAAATAGAAAATAGATTTATAATCATTTTACATGTAATTTGGCAAGTCGTAATTATAAACGCAAAAAATATATAATCATACAGATTTCGAGCTAAATACATTACACGAGAAAGTAAAAACATGTATGAGAATGTAAGTATCCTGTATCTATTGACGATAACAATGCCAGGTAAAAAGTCCTGTCTCCTCTGACAGAAGAAATCTCTACAAGAGAGTAGTAACTTAAATGGTTAGACAAAAGCCTCTTGTGATGGATATAATCCGTCTTCAGCGGAATGATAGCACGTTACATAGGAGTCAGGCCTACTACGCTTTCGACTATATCAACAACAGATAGTAAAATAGTGGCATAGGACTTTTCTGCTCGCTAGGATGCAATGGCACCTACAATAACTTATAACCATACTAAATTATCCAAATTCGATTAATGCTACATACAGTAATAGTGTATAAATCTAAAATCAAACCGATCGGTGGAGGATACAATTTAGGACATTTGGTACTCCTTACAACAACAAATATATCAGCCTCATAACAAGTAACTAGTAGCTCCACATTATGTAACTGATAATTTATTGGTGCGGCATCCCCTTATACATGAAGTTTTCAAAAAATCATATAGTATAAATTAATTTATGGTAAGGGAATCATTCTAATGTTTACTGGTCGTATGTAAAATAAGGCCTTCAGAGCATTTATAGATGGTTGAAGGAAGAGTGGAGCGTTGCGAAATGAAGTGTACGTTTACTTCCCGGCAGGCTGCTTTTAGAGACACATGCTTCCTAAATATTATATATATTACTTCTCATGTTGGTTGGTTACTAAGTTAGCTGCATCCAGACCCGCACACCTTTAATCTATCCTTTTTTTATTATTTGTAAAAGACTTTTCTGCATTTTTCTGGTTTCTTATAGATTTGTATAATATAGAGCCGTGGGAAGGAAGAGATGTATATAAAGATATGATAATTACGAATATATATGCTATTAAATATAAGTAATAATAATTAATTAATAAGTGTTGTTAAGGCAATCACGAAGATAGAAGGGTAAGTAAGACTGATTCTCCCCTTCTACAGTACCTTAAACAATGGACATTACATTATCCTTATAGTAACAATGGGACGATGCCCGAAATAATTTCCGATGCAGATTCACCATGACAAATTCCAAGAATGTTTCCGATGGAGGTTCCAGAAATTGCCGATTTTTCCGTTTCTGATTTAGATTCTATTCATCGTCTAAGCCCAAGGTATTTCGATTCATATTCTAAAAAAAAAATAAATTTCGCGTTTCCGATTAAGATTCCAGAAAAATTTCCGATCATGCTTATTGTCGCCCATCGCTTTACTTTTGTAGTAAATTTTCAGCTAACATTCGAATACAATGAGGTTATGCAAGCGAAGTTATATAAAAAATTCCTATTTATAATAGAAACCTTTCTTTATGCTAATTTAATTTAATTTAGTCTTGAAAATAGTTTATATATTAGATAAAGCACTAGAGTAATAATGAGTTTCCTTAATAGCAAGTCAATAATAATAATAATATAATAATAATAATTATAATATAATAAATATAATATTATAATAAATATAATAGATGTTTCAAATAATTAATATACTTAATAATAATAAATAATCATAAATCATAATCATATAATAATAATAATTATGATAATAATAATAATAAATAATAATATAAAATAAATAATATAATAATAATATATAATAATAATAATAATAATAATAATAATATATAATAAAAATCTTTAAGTTCTTTTTAAAAAAAAAACAAATTATTTATTATTATTTATAATTATTATTATTATATTATTATTATTATTTATTATATGATTATTATATTATTATATTATATTATTATTATTATTATTTATTATTAGCTGCTAGGTGTGAGAAGAATTAATAAATGAGGATGAACGTATTAGAGAGTTGTGTGGTGTGAAGAAAGGGGTAAATGAGAGAATATGAGAGTATGTTGAGATGGTTTTGGTCATGTGGAAAGGAATGAATGATAGTCGGTTGGTTAAGCGGATATATAGTGGTGAGTGGTGTTGGGAACCGACCGGCTGGGAGACCGAAGAGAAAATGGATCGAGTCGGTGGATCGAGGAGAAGAAATGTGAGTTTGGCAAGAGGCGAGAATAAAAGGTGCATAATAGGAGAATGGCGGGGTTTGTATGGGGGCATGGTTTGTGGCCCACCTGGCCAAGGGATGAACCCTACATGACGATTTTAACCATAGTGAGGGGCCCGTCGCGGTCCGTGAAAGCTCTAGGGTGGATTTTCCTGTCTGTGACGAGTTTTCACTAATTAATGGTACAGAGGGGGCGGAAGGCTGGGGCTTTCTTTTTCGACATTTGTCATATTCTCCTACTTCTTTTCTTTCCGAAGCTTGTAGCGCACCTTACTCCCAGTCTTGGGAAAAAGTGGGTAGATAAAGAAGAAAGATATTAATTCACTTACTTCCCATATACAGGAACATAAAGTTGAGCCAAGACCAATTTAAGAGATTCTAGAGGACTGGAACACATCCCCTAAAAAAAATATTATTATTATTATTTTATTATTATTATTTATTATATTATTATTATTATTATTATTATTATTACATAGCGAAATGTAAATATAGAGAAATAAACTATACTGAAATTATGCTATGCCAATCAATATCTATAATTAAGTGCCGCTCAATAGCAACAAACGGTAGAAAAAGTTGCCACTACATGTTGAAGATCCTGGTTCGATACCTTCCCCCCCCAAGCTTTTGAATTCCCCTTAAAAATAAAAAAACACACCACACACACACATAAAAAATATGTTCACCTACATTAGTAATATTAATATAAAAGCCCTTGGGATAGAATGGAACAGTTTCTTCAGGTAGAAACCAACTTGACTGAAGGTTGCTTCTCTGAAGACAAATAGATATATATCTGCGTAATCTGCCCTGCATTCACATCAGTGCCATTATTTAGAAACTTCTTTGAAAGACTTGAAGTAAAAATATCACCGTCTGGAAATTACAGTTTTAATGCATTAGTGCCCCTGGTTGGACATTTATGCAATTATATTGGTTAGGATAAAAAAAAATGTTTTATAAAACATTTTAGTTTCAATTTTATTTTTATTGTCAGACCACATGTCAGTCCACAGTCAAATGTCTAGGAGTCTTAAAGTGCCACACACAAAATATAATTTTATCAAAAATACTTGATCCATTGTTTTCCTGGCATAAAAATTCGATTACAGAAACAGGAATGTTTCATTCTAGAGTGGAACAAACAACACCCTAGATTCAAGGGTTCTTAGTCTATGGGACCGGGGTTTCAAGAGATGGGTCACCAGAAACATCTCATAAAAAAATGGTTTACTTTTATTTTAAATTCAAAACTTCTATGGATTAATAAGTGTAAAAAAACACAGAAAAATTGTACCGCATAATTGAAGTATTTCACTACACAACATATAATAATCACAATAACTATATTATTCCAGCCAGCATTTATAATTTCAGATGGACCCATGGGTCCGAGTCAATCGGAATGTTGATTTTGGGTCGTGGTGAAAAAGGTTACAACCTCTGCCCTATATGACCTCTAATAGAATGGGTTTAAAACTCAATGTAAAACTTTATTTAGAATTCTTTTGGCAACGAAATCACTTCACTCGGAAAGCATAAAATTGCTCCACAACTATAATAAATAGGGAAATTGTGGAGTAAGCATAATATAAAATCACGATTTTTAACGATAATTGTATGTTTCATAGACTTCCAATGCACACTGTCACATAAAAAAAATATCATAATATTATTTTCTTTTTTTTAAGGTTATTCATTCAGTTTATGACCCAATAAGTTCAGGTTATGATAAGGTTTGTTAAGTATACACAGTAAATCTGTGTCTACTTAACAAATCTTATCTATAACTTTAACGGAGTTTTCGGACCTAACACAAAGCCGTTTAGATAAGCAACGGTGTTTTACGTCAATCAGCGTAGGATACAACATATTTTAAAGATATTATCAAAAAAAAAAATTGAATTTTTTCGTCAGGGTTACACTTAGCTCCACAATTAACCTAAATAATAATAACCATCATCATCAGCTGCCCCTTTCCCCCCAAAAAAAACTGGGGGTAGGGTGCGCAAACATGCACCAGATTAATCTGAGACATACATAAGCATTTCAAGGAAAAATGAAGTGGTAGTGGAAACCCAACCGCAGCTACCGACTTTTCTATGATATTCCGCCTTTACCACAGCTACCACGAACCATTTGTGGAATTCTCGTCTCCCCACAAACAATTATATAATAATATTAATAATAATAATAATATAATTAATAATATATAATATAATAGATAATAATAATAATAATAATAAGTAATATGAATAATCACTTGTTACTTTTCGCAGCTGTTATTTATGTGGATGGCTACCAGCGGATGGAGTCGATTATAATTGTAATTTACATTATGTGTAATTAAATTCGAATGCCGGCAAAGAAATTGTTAGAAGCTTTTTAAAGGGACTTAGTTATCGTGGAGAAAAACACTAATGACAAATTGTCTCGAGATAAATAAAGGGCTGCTGGGCCGGTCAAAAATAATGTGGAACCATCTCCGAACCTTTATTCAATATATAATTTTTTTTTATTTGCTCAGACTCTGGGCAGGCCCTCTTCTCTCTCTCTAATTGGCTTCCGGGAGGAATTTTAAGCAGGAAACTGACATAAAACACAGACAACAATGCAACCGGAATATATTTAATTTTGTTAGTTAAGTTAGGTTAGGCTTTATGTTATTATGTAGTTAAATTGTATATCTTAATAAAATTTGCATAGTGGTGAATTCTTGTCCCATATTTCTTCCTAGACCAATTATGTATAATCTGAGTCCAGAGTTAAGGCCATAACCAAACAGTTTATGTTAATTTTTTAAACTAGATGTTTAGACCATATCGTTCTAATTTCTAGTTTCATTCTCAACCTCTGTAGAATGCATTATCGCAGAAATGTATGTTCCACAGAGAAATGGACAATCCATAAAACAAAAAGTAAATATATCTTAACTCTAATTTAAAAAACCAATCAGTTAATTTAATCCAATATAAAAATAAAACTATGTTAGAGAAAATAAAACAAATCAACAGCGAAAAAGAAGATAATTTAGAGACTTTAGCAACACTCATTAAAATTACTGGGAATTGAAATAAAGTAAATTCCGTTTGATTTAAAGCTAATTTGCGTAAGGAAGGTTTGATAAACGCATTAATATAAGATCCTAATCACAGCCAATACTTGTTTTACATTAAAAAGCCTTCAAGATTTCCCCCTTTTGCCCGCAAAAAAAAAAAAAAAAAGCCCCCCCAAAAATTTTTTTCCAGAAAAAAAAAAAAAAAATCCCCCACTAACCTGACTTAAAATTAATGCCCTAGAAATGCTCATAGGTGCAGTCACGGATTTCTGTGCTCAAGAGATTAATGATCTTTAATATCTCAAGAATTATTGTACTTTCTTTATCATGGAAACACCTACAAATACGCTTTGTAAACTTGTAATGAATTTCTTAAAACTGAGATAGGAATAAAAAAAATAAACTAAATTCCTTTCTTACTGGTCTTCTGGTAGTGACATACTCTGCCAGATGACCCACAAGTCAAACTACTTGGTCCATTGACACGAGCCCAAGCTGCATACCAGCGGTTTAGCCTAAAATAATAATAATAATAATAATAATAATAAATGAATAATAATAAATAATAATAATAATAATAAATAATAGATAATAATAATAATACTGACTATAAAAAATCGTAACAATATATTAATAATATCAGTATACTAATAATGATAATATCTTTAAATGAATATTTACTCAGTTAAAAAGGAAAATGTTACAAGATTGCATAATAATAATTTCAAAATGTTGTTATTAATTTTTAACTGAAAAGTCTCGAACGTCAATATAACCAATGTATAATAATAACAATAATAAAAATAAATAATTAATAATAATAATAATATAATAATAATAATAATAATAATAATAATAATAATAATAATAATAATAATAATAATAATTAATAATAATAATGATAATGATATAATAATAATAATAATAATAATATAATAATAATAATAATAACTTAAATTTATTCAGAAATTCAAGATTGCATTAATTCAAAAATACAGTTTTTTAAAAGTAATGATGATATGTTGATATATATATAAATAAAAATAACAAAATGTAACAAAATTTCAAAAAAAATTGTCTATTGTAGTTTTTTAGCTTTTCTTATTAATTTTTGCATGATTTCAAATATGTAATCAGTTTTTTCTGTATCATTGACCGTTGAAAAATACATAGATATTCATGATTAGTAATATATTGTATAAGTATTAGTATACAGTTGCAATGTATGATATACTAAACAATTGTGTTATATTTCATTTCTTTTCAGAGATTTTTCTTTCAGACAGATAGCTAATTAATAAATATATTGGTAACATTTTATGATGGCTACTAGAGTATGTAAAAATTCCCCAGATGCTTTTTGTTATGTGTGTGGTTACTATATTGGCCAAAAGCAAGTATCCTATAAGATCGTGGCAGGTGCCAAATTCTGCATAGCGTACAGACTTTATTTTGGAATGCCCATGGGTGACCAGGACAAGTCATGGGCACCTCACGTGACATGTGGAAGCTGCCGATCTACTCTAGAAGCATGGCTACGAGGTACTGGAAGAGCTATGCCTTTTGCTATTCCAAGAGTCTGGAGAGAGCCGAAGAACCATCATGATGACTGCTACTTTTGTATGATTGATGTTACAAAGTACAGAAAAGGTAAAGGAAGACGAGCTCTAACGTACCCAGACATACCATCATCTATAGCACCTGTCCCACATGATGACAGCTTACGAGTACCTCAACCATCAGAATATGTAAGTATATTTCTTCTCATATTGTCTAACCGTATTACTTTTGATTTACATGAATGTTAAAGTCGTTATAACGTATTCATGTTCCTAAAAATGCATGCTATACTAATGTCAATCAAGTCTTTGGTGTCGTTGCTGTATGTACTTACCTCCCCCTTTGCAGACAGAAGATGCAATGGATATTTCATCTGAAGAGTCAACAGGTAGCAGTAACGAAGAAATGGAAGAATCTTTCATACCAAGAACGACTTCGGAGCGTCACTTTCCAAGTCAGAATGAACTAGATGATTTGATCAGGGATTTAAATCTCACAAAGTCAGGAGCTGAACTGTTAACATCAAGGCTGAAGGAATGGAATCTACTAGGGGACGACTGCAGGGCATGTGTGTACCGGAAACGACATGAGGAGTTTGAAATCTACTATCATGTTAGTGGCGAACTGTGCTTTTGTAAAGATGTGAATGGTTTGTTTACTGCTGTTGGACTGAAGCATGATCCTGCAGAATGGTGGCTGTTCATAGACAGCTCAACACGAAGTCTCAAAGGAGTGTTGCTACACAATGGAAATCGATATCCATCTTTGCCTCTTGCACACTCCGTACAGAAGAAAGAAACCTACGATAATGTTAAAGAACTTCTTGACAAAATACGCTATGCTGATTTCCAGTGGGATGTTTGTGGTGACTTCAAGATGCTTGCCTTCCCCTTCTTGCTTAGTTTGCAAGGTTGATATACAAAATATTCATTCTTTTGCCTATTGGGGATATGAGAGCTTGTTGATGAACATTATACAGAAAGTCCGTGGACCACCATTTCGAACTGCAGAAAGGAAAGTTAATTGTTTTCAGACAGCCCTTAGTCTATTCGAACAAAGTTTTATTACCTCCAAAACATACGTCTTAGGTTTCCATAACTATCTGAGTTTGGTCTCATTTGTTTTCCAAACTATCTGATGCTAAGATCAAGGGTGGCAATATTGCTGACCCCAAATAAAAGCTGATAAATAATCTTATATGTCTTTCAGGTTGATGGAGCTTTGTGTTAAAAAGAGCGGTCTTTCCTAAGAATTATTATAGTAAAAGGCTCATGCAAACTATTAGCATGAGCTTGTAGTGTAGTCGTTAGGATTTATTTAATACTAAAAGATTACTAATTGCGAATCTTATATTTTTAACAGATAATAGATTTCTACCCACGGTTTTCATACTAAGAGCTATAAATATTATTTTAAATAAATGACTGGATGATATTTAGTTTATTTTTTGTTGGTATTTAAACTTAATGAATATAGTAAAGGAGCATATCATAACTTTATTTTTTGTGACAAGAGGAAAAGAAAATGGTTTTGACTTGATTAATATATCCGTATATATATATATCATATATATATATATATATATATATATAATACATATATATACGTATAGTATATATATATATATATACTATATTATTAATTATATATATATATAGTATTATATATCTATATATATTATATATATTATATAATATAATATTTTTTTTTTTTTCATCTTTTAACTGCCGCTCACGGGCAGAGCCCCATTCAAGGAGGGGTGTTGAAACTCCTCAAATATTCATCTAACGCAAATTCGAAATAAAGCACAGAGCATGGTTTTTAAAGTGAAGGGAGATTTAAATTGAGTAGGCAAACAAGAAGATGGAAGCGATT
>JABUQX010110940.1:0-19792 GCA_015478945.1 Trachelipus rathkii
AGTTATTAATATAATATATAACTATTTTTATATACTAGATCTAAAGTAAAGATATATACCTATAAATAAGGATATGTAATAGCTCATTAAAATAATATATATAATTACTAATTATCAAATAATAATATATTAAATAATATAATTATAATAATAATCAATAATCAAGAAAATAATAATAGCAATCAATAATAATAATAATAATCAATAATTAAATCCTATATAACCAAAAAATATCGATATTTTGATATATTATAATATATTATATATTACTATATAATTATATTATTATATATACTATATATATATATATATATATATCTATACTATATTATATATAATATCTATATACTAATTTCATACATGAATCCTTATATACTATATAATTAATATATATATTAATCATATATATATTAATATATATATTAATATATATATATATAATCTATATATTATTATACTTATATCATCTATGTTCGACTTATTTATGGTGTGTGTTTAGTGCGTGTGTGTGTTAGTGTAGTGTTATATTTTATATCCCATACTCAGAATTGTATATCATAGGAATCTTTTAATAAATAGGATGATAGAATCATTCTGGAACTATTTTTATTATATAAATCGTGGACAAACTATATATAATATAAAATTATCTATGGAAGTATACTGTACAGCTCTGCTGCAACAAATTTGATAAACAATAATATTTTAGGCAAAATGTTTAGACTTATATCAATTTTCAATATTTTTGAAAATTTTACAATAAATATAATAAATTTTTTTAAAAAAAAGTTATAGTAAATAAAGTTTGATACTTAAAATGCTAATTTTTAGGAAAGCTTTTTTACATTGATTATTTTTTTATTAATTAATACATGGGATATATTGTACTTTGAAAAATACGTAAATTTCCTTTAAAAATATTTAACCTTCTTATTTTATTTCTTTTTTAATTTTTAGTTGATATTTAAATTTTTACTAAAAATTTTTCTTTTCGAAATATAACATATATATATTAGAGAATCTCTCATTCTTTATCTCACGGATTTAATAAGATAAATATTATCTATATCTATTTATATATGTTGCAATGGCGCTAAAATTTGCATACTCTTGTACACAGTACTACGATACATAATATCCCACGAAAAAAATAACCCATTATTATTATATTATATTATTATATATCATATATATATATTATAATATATATATTTATTAATATTTATATATATTATATATATATATATATATATTATTACTTATAAATGATTATTATATTTATATATATATATTATACCTTTATTATTACTACATTCTCATTATATATATATATATATAATATATAATATATTCTATATATATATAGTATATATTATATATAATATATGATATTATAATATATATAATATATATATATATATATATAATATATATATATAATATATATTATATTATTAACTCTCAGTAAAAATTTTCTGTATTTTGATGACAGAGATCTGTGCGCCTAAAGCCCTTTATTACCACCGATTTAACATATTTTCAATTGTATACATTTTTTATTTAAAACTTCCCCTACATTTTATATTGCGGTCTAAACATGTGTGTTTGTTGTAAGAAATCCAATACTTGTCAATGAAATTGAATTCTAACTCTAAGCATTTGTTCGGTTTCTAAGCTTATTGCCAAGCAACACATTCATCGTTACAAGCTTATTCGCGATACTTATGAAACAGTGCTTACTCTACATTGTAAACTACAGAAGTCATGTACATAAGAATGTATATCAGAAGAAACATAATTACGCTACTTACTATATTTATTCAAACAACATGCAATTATTTTACAAATTTAAATTGTATATTATAAAAAAAAAAAGTTTTATAAAGTGGAATAATTCATATACGATCCGATTTATTGGTTAGCCTTGAACATACAAATTTCTCTCCGATAGATGGCGTTTATATTCACGCATTTTTCCAAATCGCACAGCCTCTAAAATACTCAATTCGGGTTACTCTTATACGTATTACCCCATTATATACTAATATAATATATATATATAATAATATATATATATTATATATTATATAATATATTATATATATACTTATAATTAGGTGTATATATAATATATATATATATATATATATTATATATTTATTATATATTATACAATTATAATTTATATAAATATATGATCTAATTATAACATAATTATTATTATATTAATAAAATAGTATAATAATATATTAATCTATAATAAAATTTTACTTGAAAGTTAGATATATATAATGAAGGTAAGAATACAATTTTCAAAAGATAATCATAAATCCTTTTTTTTGAAACTCTTAAGGCTCCAAATAAGTTCCAAGAGTCTAAAAAAAATTATAAATATATATATAATATATATTATAGATATACTCTATTTATTATGTTTATTTTATATATATATATGTATAATAATTTTTTTTTTTAAAGTAAACTATATTCTTTATACTATATTGTTGAAAATGTACCTAAATAGTGTATTTCTAATTTTTTTTTTTTATATTTCATCTTTTGTGGATTAGTGCTCATTCTCTTATTTTTGTTTTTATATTTAATATATAGGGGTGTTTCTATACTGTCATATGTATATAATATCCTATATAGTTACTTGATCAAGTTGTCTTTTATACACATACATGTTAAATAAAATTTATATTCATTTCCATTTTTTGTTTATTTTAAAATATTTCTTTTTTAGTTTACAAAATTTAATTTCATAAATTTTTTTATTTAATTTAATAATAATTATCTTACTTTTGCATTAATTATTTTCATAATGTCATTTTTTTGTTTATTTTAAACTATTCTTTAGCGAGGACCTCATTCATGAAATGTTTATTGATCCTTAACAGTATTTATACTCTCTTTAATCCTTACTGGTGATCTTAATTAATATCTCTTCTCTATTTCAACATCTTTTTATTCTCTCTATTTTTTGTTAATTTTAAATTATTTCTATATATAATATAATATAATATATTTCTATTTTATTAATCTTAAATTATTTTTCTATTACAGTGGACTATTTTTCATTCATTTCAAATTTATTTTATTTTAAATATTCTTATTTACTAATATTTCACGTTAATTTCTTCCTTTCTATTTTTTAATTAAAATTAAATATTTTTCTCTTCTTAAAAAATTCATAATATATTTTAATCTCTTTCTTTTGTTTTCATTTTAAATATGTAAGTTATTATAAACTTATATTTCATATATATATATATACTTAATTATAAATATATATATACTTCACTCTTACATAATATTATTACATTTTTCTTTTTTCCTATTTTAAGTTTATTTTCCTTTCCAATCTTTTAGTTAATATAATTGTTTAATTTACGTATTATAGGTTATTTTTTATTTCTTTTCCTTTTTTCTCGAAAAAGAACTTCATTGTTATAACATTTGCTGATTTTCCTTCTACTACCGATTCTCTCTGAATTCGCTATCAAAGTAACTTTAGGCTTTGTCGCTAAATGTTCGAATACCAAGTATATATAAATCTACTTGTCCGCCTATATAACCCCTCTACCCTTTTAATATATTATATATATATATATTTATATATATAATATATATATTCAATATAGGTATTAATATTTACACAAATTTTTCAGTACTATATATAGTAAATAATAATCACTAATGTAATATATATTATACAATACATATATTATATATATATATATATTATTAGTATATTTATATATATTAATATTATATATCTATATTATATAATATATATATATATATATATTTATATAATATTTTATTTTTTTAGATTTTACTAATTATTGGACCTCATATATTTTAATAGATACCATGCCAGTTTTGGTTTGTATCTTGTGCTGCGTGCTGTGCGTGAGTGCCTGCATGTAACGCACTACGCTTGAATCTTGTAAATTTATTTATACCATAAATAAACTGTGAGGCTAATTTATTATATCGTTTACTATTTATTATACTCAATTACACTATGAAAAAACTAAGTAAATATATATAAAAATAATAACAACAAAAGGATGGAAAAATAAATATAAAAAATAAAAAATTATTTTTATTATTATTATTTATTATTATTTATTTTGATATTATTAATATTATTATTTATTATTATTATTATTATTATTATTATATTATTATTATTTTTTATTATTATATTATTATATTATATTTATTATTTAATTATTAATTATTTTTATAATTTTTGTTATTCTTCAATAAGTCTTCTGTGCTTATTAGATTAAGCTTACAGTATGATTCTCTATAATTGTTTCAATTCGCATTATTATTATTTATTATTATTGTTGTTATTATTATTTACTTAAAAAATCGTTAATAAAATGAATATATAAACTATCAATACTCCTGCAATAAGATTTTATTATTGTAAAACAGAATATCGCATAGCAAAAATATTGACATATAAAGGAATTAATCATTTTTCAACTTTGAAAGCTTATATATATATTATATATAATATATAATATATATATATATATTAATATATATATTATTAGACAAAACAAAATTTTTATTTGATTTTTACATTAGATTAAATAATTAGATATATATTAAATAATATATATATATAATATATAATATATATATATATAATATATATTATAATTATTATTATATATATATATAATATAATCTTATTATATATTATAAATATATATTTATATATTATATAAAAATAGTTTATATATATATTATATAACTTATATTATAGCATATAACATATAATTAATATTAATATATTTATAATATATATACTATATTATATATATTATAACTATATTCATATAATATATATTTATATTAACTTATATATATATATATATACTAATTTATATAATATATTATATTATATCTATTCTTATAAATATATATATATAATATTAATATCTAACTATATATATATATATATATATATAATATATATATTATATTATATATATACTTAATATATATATGATAAGTCATATAATATATATATCACACAAGTGATAAGCTGCCTAAGTAGAGTGACAAGATATACTATATTATTCAATTATAAATATAAATATATATATAATATAATTAATATATATATTAATATATATATATTATATATTAATATTATTTATATATAATATATATATATATATATATATATATATATATAATATATATATGTCAATAAAAAAAGCTTATATTGCGTTATCTTAATTATATTTATTTAAACTTCAATATAAAAGTTTTATATTTTTATTATTCTTAAAATTTAACTATAATTACTATTCGTATTAAATATTATTATTATTTTATTATTATTATTATTATTATTATTATTATTATTAATTATCTATTATTATTATTATCATTTAATTATTATTATTAATTATTATTATTATTATTATTATTATTATTATTATTATTATTATTATTATTATTATTATTATTATTATTATTATTATTATTATTATTAATTGGTTATTATTTATTTTTAATTTTTATCATTTATAATTATTATTTATTATTATTATTATTATTAATTATTATTATTTCTAATATAATTTTATTTTTATTTTTATATTTATTTTTATTATTAATTATTATATTATTATTATATTATATTATCATTCTGTAATTAAAATAATTGTTGAATTAAGTTCCATTATTGTTGAAGGTTTTATAGAATATTAGTATTAATTATTATTATTCTTATAATAATTATTATTATTATTATCATTTATATTATTATTTCCTTTATTTCAAACAACTGCTGATATAGCATTAATACTACCAGTTCTATAATTATTACCATATATTGTTTGCGCTATAATACTAATTCTTATAATTAACTTATCAACAGCACTCATTTATCTTTTATATCCGTCTAAACCATGAGCAATTGTTCTCTTTCCCACCACATCAGAAGCCTAAAGCAACATCAACAATACTTTCTAAACTTCAAAGTTACTCAATAAATATTCATAACTTGATCTGCTCCAATAGTATATTTTAATCATGATAACATTTCTGATATCACACAACTAAATTGAGTTTATCCGATCCCTGGATATATCGTGAACACATGCATTTCGATTCCAAACTTGTTAAAAAAATGAACCTTGCTCATCTACCATGAAGTTATAATTTCACTTGCTAACACGTGCATATTAGAGGCACTAGCAATTCAAATAAAAATAAAATCTACTCAACTAATTTTAATGGGAGTCTATCGACCTCCAAATTCATTCAAAACTGTTCATAAAAGCCTTAGAAGAAGTGATCAAAACACATTTTCATAACTCTTTAAACGTGATATAAATTGCGGTGATTCAACATTGTATTATACTAATCCAACGAGAACCTGCTAAATAGAACATGAATGTCAAATGGAGTTTTTCGTCTAAATTTATATATAATTGTAAGCTCATAACTTATACCGTATACCCAAACAACGTGAAAAGAAAGTCCGTCTTATTATATTATTGGGGGATACACTAATATAAGGGACGTTAACCTTAACATATATAAGATGTGATATGTTCCTCCGTATCATAATTTTCACTCATGTCTTACAATTTTGCCATTAAGTAGCAAACTTCTCATAAATTTTTCATATTATAATAAAATAACAGAAAAGATGGTGAGAATCAAAGACTAAGTTCGCAAACAAAATTAATGAAATTGAGAGTTTTCATTCACATACAGCGAGAATATCGACATCAACAAAAAATTCAACACTTTCGTAAAAACTTTAAATAAATGTTATGACGAATCATTCCCCATTAAAAGTTTAAAACGAAAAAAAGTTGACGGTAAAAGAATTCAAAACCAATGGCTAACACCAACTCTACTAAACTCTATCAACCAAAACACAAACTGTAAAGAAACTATAAAAACAAAATTATATATTATTTACACTTATGATAAACAGTTAAAGGCAGTTATTAATAAAACAAAAAAGGGAATGCTACTCGAACAAATTTCAGGATTGCAATAAAGACTCGAAAGCGACTTAGAATCTAATTAGCAAATTATTCAACAAAAGGAAAACAAACACACAGTCTATAAACGAACTGAATACAAATAGTCAATTAACAACCAACCATAAGATCACTGACGGACTAAATGAGTACTTTGTAAACGTCGGTAAGCAAATCTTGAGTGATAAAGCCACTAGTCAAACATCATTTAAAACTTTTCTACCAGTCTACGAGACATATTTTTCCTTTGTTCATAGTCACAGATTCCGAAGTAAAGAAGGTAATAACCAGATTAAAGAACATAAAATGTGATGTACATTTTATCCCCATCCACATCCTCAAACTCACTGCTGACATAATAGCCACCCCTTTAAAACACTTGCTCAATTGATCTATTATGAAAGGAATTTTTTCAAGACAGCCAAACTGATTCCATACTTAAATAGGAGGCCATTCCCCAGCATAAAATTATAGACCGCAAAAGCTTTTTCCAAAATACGATTAGTAAAATTTTGAAAAATAATTTTCAATCAAATTAACCGAATGTTTCAGATCAAACAATATCCTCAGCGACTCATAGTATTCGGATTAAGCAATAGGAACCGTTAATCTTTCCAAATCAAAAATTGGTATAGTAACAAATTTCTAAAAAATATTGATAAATAACGAGTTATGCTGAACTTTTTACTTTTTATTTTCACAAAAGTTTTTCGACTAATTGAATTTAGTCATGACGTAACTATTAGTTAGATATACATAACTGCTCATTGCGGGGATAACTTACACACTGGTATAACAAGCTATTTAGTAAGGAATAAGAATTCTCTATAGGTAAATAAACTATAGGAAACACATTCAATCGACACTATCAAACTTAACTAGGCTTACTACAGGGCTAAATTCTGGATACCGTTTCTATTTACGCTATAACTAATGACCTGTTCAACTAACTTGAGGGCTTTTCAGTCTCAACTTGCTGATGATACTTCTATCCTAATAAATGACAAAATGCCGAGTCTCTATATCGTAACAAGATTTCTTTAACAAAAATAATGAATGAATGATGATAAGCAGTTGTCTATAAATTTAAAATAAAATCTTATATCTTATATTTTTAGCACAACAAATCAATAGACAATATCAGTATCAAAATAAATGAGGTTGGAGAGTGCACTAGAGGCTTCAATCTAACATAATCGAATAATATTCGACGAAAACTTTGACATTATTAAAGAACATTATAAACCTAGTATAAGCGACTGGCTATATCATCTTTGTGCTAATAAAATTAAATAATATTGTACCTATTTTCATTCTTACAAGATATATATTGCATTGATGAACCCATATTACTATAATTATACTTGTGTATTGGCTATCTTAACTGAACTACAGTATACTCAGTAGTCATCAATTGTAAGTGCTCACATTCAAATCACTTTTATTTCGCCCGCCTCTTAACCCTACAAGAGAACTAACACAGCCATACACAGCTTGTTCAAACTTAAAAAGATAGTTAACAATTAAAAAGACTACTACTCATTATATTCTACTAACTAAAAGAAATACATATGATTTATCATAAAAATGATTGCGACTTCTTGTTTAGCAATTTCTGCTCAACTACGCAAAAGCGCGAGCAAGATACGGAACTTTAAATTTACGAAATATATAATTACATAAACTCCTTCTATCATCTGCCTGACTAAAAAAAAACTAACAAACATGTTATCATAAAATAAAATTATCTAATAAACTTAGTCGCTTGTTGTCATTAATTGTATATATTCTAGTCCATTTAATTATACATCATCATAACTGGCTACAATCAAAGTACAAAAAGTTTTATTTTAATCATAAGTATTATTGAAAGCACTTTATTTTATTTAAGATTTTATTTAGCCCTTTATTACATAACAACTGCTACTATGTATGTCACAGTTTTTATTTATTCAAATTATGTAATATTAATTAATTATCTTAATTATCATTTTGTATTATTAATTAATTATATTATTTATCATATTATTATTATTTATTATTAATTTATTTTTATTATATTATTATTATTAATTATTAATTATTATTATTATAATAATTATTATTAATTATTATTATTTATTATTATTATTATTTATTTATCATACACTACTATTATCATAATACTTTATTCCTTATATTTCAATATTAATATTTTATTGACAGTTATCGTTATTATTCTTTACATTATTATTACTTATTATCATTATTTTATTATTATTATTAAACTTATTATTACTTATTATTATTATTATTATTATTATTATTATCATTATTATTATTATTATTATTAATTATTAGTTCTTATTACTTATTATCATTCTTACTTATCATTAATATTAGCTATTATCTATTATTATTATTAATTATTAGAATTATTATTATCTTTACCTTATTATTTTTATTATATTATTATTATTATTATTATTATTATTCATTTCATAATTATTATTTATTATATTATTATTATTATTATTATTATTATTATTTTATTGAAATTATTTATTATTATTGATTTAATATATTACTTTTATAGAATTATGCATCCATATCTGTATATTGAATTTATTGGGGACAGCATGATTTACTAAATAGGGGCAATGAAGTTTTTTGAAAAAACATTAACAGAAACTTTAATTTGTTGATTATATTAGTATAAACTATTTTTTAAAAATTGCTAGCATTGTAAGTAACATATATATATATAAATTACTATATTTGCTGTAGTTATTTTTATAATATAGATAAATCATTATTATTATTTATTATTATTATTATTATTATATATATAATTATCATTATTATTATATTTATATTAAAAAAACTTTTAATATTATTATTATTATTATTATTTATTATGTTATTATTAATTCTATAATTTATTATTTTCATATTCTTTATTATTTTAATAATATTATTAGTTATTTTATATTTATTATTATTATTATTATTATTATTATTATTATTATTATTTAGTTTAGTTTGTTATTATATATTATTATTATTATTATTATATTAATTATATTATTATTTTATTCATTATTATTATTATTATTATTATTATTATTATTATTATTATTATTATTATTATTCTATTATTATTATTATTATTATTCAATTTACTACTATATATATATACTACTTATATGCTAATATATATATATTAATCTATATTATTATGTGTAGTATATAGGATGATATATATATCAAAATAAAATGTATTATACACTCCTATTAGTATATATATATATTATATATATGATATATAAATATGGTATACTCGTATAATAATATATTACGCTAGGGTATATAGTAATAACGAGTTAAATATATATTATAATTATCATATATTATGCTAATATGCCTACTATATATATACGAGTACCTAGTTATATATATTAATATATATATATATATATATATATTATATATATATATATATATATTATTATATTTATATATTAAATATTATATATATTATATTAGTTATTATTAGTCTTACTACTATAATTATTAGTTATTACTTTTATTATTGTTAAAATTGCATTTATTTTATAAATCATTCTTTTATTACTTATTATTTATTTCAAGATTATTATTTTTATTTTGCTAATATTATGTAACATAATTATATTGAAACTTAAAATGCTTAAATTAGATCTCACATTAATTAACCATTCTTAATTTTAATTAATTATACTTGTGCTATTTGGTGAGACTCAAAGTCTCAGCACTGTTGTGCAAATTAATATGCCCCTTTTCGAAGTGTGAATATCAAGTAGAGATATGTTTAATATTGTATTAATAGACTAAATAATTAAACTATGATCAAACTAATAACTGTAAATTGTTTAATTTTTCCTGATTATAAAGAATTTGATATTGAACTGAATAATAATATACATCACTTAAATAATTATTTAATTAATCATTAATAATATTTATTTTTTCCGCCGTTTCACGGGCAGAAGTCACTAATCAAATTGCTGACTCGGTGTAACTGATTATATCGTGAATAAGCACATGACGGAAGCACGTAAGCCAGAGAGAATAGTCTCTCGGCCTCACCCTGACTAGTATGCGAATCTGAGGTCCGGTATAGTTTTACTCACTTGGTTAGGCTGATGCTCTAACATTATGAGCTATGGTTGCGCTTTTTAATATACAATAATATTAGAAATTTCTAAAAACTAATATATTATACATATATATATTATTATTAATATATATATTTTTTATATATATTATATATATCTACTATAATATCTATAATAATATATATATATATATATATATTATTTATATATTATATATATATACAATATAACATACATAAACTACATACAACACACATAAAAATATCAATTCATATACTTATATATAATATTATATATATATATATATATTATATATATATATATATATATATATATATATATATAATATAATAGTATATATATATATTAATTATATATATATATTATATATTATTATATATATATATATTAATTATATATATATATAATTTAATATTATATACATATATACACACACTATATATACATACAATATACATATACACATAAAATTATTGTTATAATTTTTGGAATAAAAGTATTGTTATCGTTATTAACATTATTGCTATCATATTTTATTTTTATTATATATCATTATTATTATTTATTTTATTATTATATTTATTTAATTATTTTAATTTATTATTATATTAATATAATTTATTATTATTATTATTATTATTATCATTCTATTATTATTATTGTATTTTTATCTATTATTTATTATTATTATTAATTATTATCATTAATTTAATAACGATAACTAAAAGACTTAGTAAGCGATAACTTTCCAAACGAATTAATTCTAGACTTCGTAATTTAAAATTAAATTCCAGCAAACATTAATTTAAGATCTTTCTCAAGAAAAAAAAAGTAAAACTTGAAGAAGGTTTCCACGAAATTTAATAAACGAATAAATGCTCGAATAATTAATTAGTTAGTCCAAGTTAAGGGGAACGTATGTGATAATTACATTATACGGTATTGTTAAGTATTAATTTTGTTTAATAATTTGGAACTGGCAATTTGTTTCCATAAAATGAATATAAACTGGGAAAAGGCTAAGGTCGTAAACTCTAAAGCAAGACATTTTCGGGAACTTTTACAAGTACTGGCATTCATATATATATATATCTAACGTATATATACTATATAATATATAATATATACGTATAATTAGGAATATATAAAAGTCTGCTTTGCTACATATATTAATTATATAAGGCTATATATTATATTCTCATAGCACGAACCGTTTAGCATTAGTTCTTTGAGTGTGGTTCTATTTTAATATATATATTATATATATATATATAAATATTATATACGTATATACTATATAGTATAATATATTTTATTGATGTGTTGATCAGATAAACTGCACTCCTGCAGCTCCTCACATGTCAGTATCAATAAGTATCGATAAATAATACCTATTGAGCTCTTTCACACCCTGCTGGGATTGGAACCCGGGCTACCTGGATGTAGCCGCGTAATGTGGCTTTTGACCAACTTCGCCACGATGAGCTAAAGAAGAACGCGACAATCTTGCCTGTGGTGAATATCAAGCCCCACAAAACAGTACTGCCCGCCCTTCGCTCACACTCTTTGGAAGTATGGCTCCGAAGGCAGAGCACTCAGGGCACAGGTAAATCACTCAGCATATCCTGGGGGATATATTGTTATCTTGATGGAGATAACATTCGGGGTCCCTTCTTCACACGGAGAAGCTATCACTCAAGTATTGATAAATAATTACCGGAACCTATTTGGAAGTATTCATAGTGCTAGGGAATTAACCCGGGCTTCTAGCAGTAAAGGGGGCTGTCGGAGGCGAATTCGCGCGTGGGTGTTGAACCACTACGCCAAGATTGAAGCTTAAAGAAGAGCCGACAAATCTTCACTGGAGGTGATATGTAGCACCCATCCCAGAAGGTAGGACAATAGTTCTTGCGCCCTGGTTCGCTTTCAATCAGAAGGGGGAAGCAGTATTAATCTTAATTACAAAAAAACAATATAATACACCAGGATTTACTGAGATGTAATTTAAATCCACATATATAGCGAATGAACTCACAGACACTATAGACACAAACATCAACAAGAAGGTGAAGACGAGAGAGAAGGACGAGGCATAGTACTGTTATTACGGTGGGTGCCTTATATCACCCACAGGAAGATTTGTCGCGTTCTTCTTTTAGCTCATCTGGCCGTAGTGGTCAAGCACATACGCGTTTACCTACTAGAGCCCGGGTTCAACCAAGCAGGGTGAATTACTCAATAGTGGTATTTTTATCATATACTAATATATATATATATATATATAGCATCATATATATATATCTATATATATATTATATATTTATATATATATATATATTATAATATATATATAATATATATTAGACCTCATTTTCGTTATTATCATCACTATATATATATATATATATATATTATATATATATATATATATAATATATATATATATATATATATATTATATATAATTTAAAACAGATTCGAACGCAGTTATATATATTGTAATCAAAACATTGCAACATAACTAAGAAAAAACAACTTTGCTTTCTCTGTTTTCGAAACCCAATATACTCATATATATAAATTTAAATATAAAATTATACATCACTACATTACATTTAACTTACTAAAAAAAAAGACAACTCAAACGTAAAAAGAACAACTCAACCTCAAAAAGAGAACAATCAAGCGCAAAAAAAAGGCCAACTCAATAACTCGTTCCATTTTCAAATTATTTGTTTCTTCGGAAGCTGTTTTCGTATGTCCTCTTCAAAATCCTTCGTTAAGATTTATCCATGCGAAAAAGGGAGGAATTCTGAATAATATATGAAATATAAAGCAGTCTCTTTATGAACTTTCAAACGTATTTTCAAGTTGTTGAATACTTTTAAAGTTTAAAACTTTCAGCGCATGTTTATGTATTCTAAACTCGCTCTCTAGTCGTTATATTACTAATATATATATATTATATATATATATATATATATATAATTATATTATATATATTATATATTATATTATATATATAATATAATATATATATTATATATATCTCTATTTTTTATCATATATATATATATATATATATATATATATATATATATATAAAGAAAATTAAAGTTTTTTTGCACATATATATTAAGGAAAATAGTTGACTAAATTTAAGTAAAAAGTTTTCAGATTTTAAGTAAAATTGCCTCATTACTGAGATGTTGTTGAAAACAAGTGACCACAAGAGGCTGGGAACTCTCCTAGTTACTATTTTTTCTTCCCACAAATTTCTGCAAGGAAGGAGATAGTAAGGAGAATTATAGAATAAAATATGAGAGGCAACAAGAATTTGCTTCTTTGAATGTAAGAGGTGTGATTGATAAGGGCAAGAGAGAAGAGATTAGGTTAGTATGCAAGGAGAGGAGACTAGATATAAGAACTTTGGGAGAAACTAAGCTGAAAGGTAAGAGGTATATGGTTTGGAAGCTACTGGGATTTAGTTTCAGGGGGGAGTGAGAGACTTAAAGCTAGATAAGGTGTGGCAAAAATAATGAAAGAAGAAAGGTGAAGATATGTGAAATAAATGAAACTTATTTGCTCAAGATTAATGTGGGTAAAGATGAAATTGATTAATGAAAATATGATATTTGAAAGTGTTTATCATATGCCCCTGTAAATGACAGTGCAGTAGATTTAAGGAGGCATTTTGGTAAAAACTAAACGATTGTTTTGGTAGTTTTAATGGAAATGATAAAGTGTGCTTAGGCGATTAAAATGCAAGGGTGGTGATGTAGAAGTAAAAGGAATAGTTGGCTCTTTTGGAATAAGTGGTAAGAATGGAAATTTGGGAAAATTGTTGGAATTATGTGCTGCTAGAGATAAGATAATTGGAAACACTTGGTTTAATAAAATAAATATTCACAAATATACGTGGGTTAGTTGAATGACTGGTGATCGAGCTTGGCTTTCTGCTTGACTATGTTTGTGTAAAACAAATGGAGAAAGATTGGTTGTTGGATGTGCAATTCTTGAGAGGAGCAGCTGGGGTATATCTGATCATTATTTGGTAGATATATATAGTTAAGGGTGAATGGAGGTGGAAAAAATGGGAAATCTGGAAAGAGCGTAGAAGTTACAGGGGTAGAGAAATTAAAAATGAAGAATATTTAATAGAATACGAAAGGTTATAAGAAGAAAGTGGGGGAGTAATAAAAGAAAAAGAGATAGGAGTAGAACAGAAAGAGTGGAATCATTTTAAGGAAACAATAGTGTTGATTACAAGACAAATTTGCGGGGTAAAAAGATTGGTGGGAAAAGTTAAAGGAAAGGTAGTGAATGGTGATGTGAAAAATTGGAAGCTATTATTAAAAGGAAAAAAGTTTCTGCAAGACATTTGTCTTTTAATAGTCAATAAACCTGGAAAGAATACAGGAGGGTGCGAAATGAAATTAAAAGGATAGTAAAAGCTGTATAAAGAAGAGAGGATGAAAGGTGGAGTGGAAAGACAGTTGAAAACTATCGGGAAAGAAGTAGACTATTTTGGAAGGAGATGAAAAAAAGATTCTAAATATGAGGGAAATGTAATAAATAGTATAAAGACTTTGAATAAGAATGTTGTTCAGGATGATACTGAAGTTGAAGAAAGATGGAGGGAACATTTCAAGGAATTACTTTATCCTGGAATGGTAGATGAATATAAGGAAAGAAGACAAGTTAGACTAGCAGAGAATATTAGGGAAGAACAGATCATGTGGAAAATGTAAGGCATATTTCAAAAATGAAATCGTAAATGCTTTGAAGAGAACGAAAGGAAAAAAATCATCGGGTTTGGATTCCATACAAATATAATGTTAAGAAAAAGGGTTAATTGTCTCTTGGTGTAGTTAAGGAGATTATTTAATGCTTGCTAGAAAGGGTGTGAGGTACCTGAGATTGGCAAGGCTCCTGTCTTGTTCCAATTAAGGGGTACCAAAAGGAGTGTTCTAATTACAGTGGGATAAGTTTATTGAGTGTTGTAGGCAAAGTATATGGACTCATTTTAATAGAAAAGGTTAAGAATTTCAGGTAAGCCGATTGATTAGGAAAGTGTGGTTTTAGGAATGTTCGAGGATGTGTGGATCAGATGTTTACCTTGAAAATGTTGGCATAGAAGTTCTCAGAAAAGAAGAAAGAAGTTTTGCACGATTTCTTGATTTGAAAAAGGCATATGATAGAGTACAAAGATGAAAGTTTTGGAGAGCATTAGAAAGTCATGGAATGGAAGGCGATTAAAGCATTTTGCAGGAACAGTAGATCATGTGTTAGGATTAACAGGAGGAAAGGGGGGTGGTTTAAAGTAAGAGTGGGTCTGAGACAAGGTTGTGTTATATTTCCATAGTTGTTTAATATATTTATAGATAGTGTAGCCAGGGATATGGAGAGAATTGGGAAAGGAACTGATATGAGTCTGCATGAGGGTAATTAGGAGATAAGAATTTTACTGTTTGCTGATGATACCGTGTTGGTTGCTGATACAAAAGAAAAACTGCTTGATTTGGTGCTTGAGTTTGAACGAGTCTGCCAAAGAAAATGATTAAAATAAATCCTGCTAGAAGTATAGTGATGAAAATTAGTACAAAACCCAAAGAAGATTATTCTCAATCTGGGTTGGATATCATAAAGGTGAATGGGGAAAACCTAACAGAGACTACAGTCTTTAGTTACTTAGGAATTAATATTGGGGCTTTTGGAGGTATGAAAGAAGAGATTGACCATTGGGTTTTTGAGGAAGGTAAAAATGAAATTGTTTGAGTGTATATTTGTTCCAATCGTTCTGTATGGATGTGAAACTTTGGCATTAAATTCTAGAATAAAAAAAAGGTTGAGGTTTGGAAATGAAAGGTTTAGGAGATATTTGTGGAGTAAAGAGAGGAGATAGAATTATAATGCATCACCAAATAGTAAAACTCTTATCTCCCAATTACCCTCATGCTGACTCATATCAGCTCCTTTCCCAATTCTATTCATATCCCTGGCTACGCTATCTATAAATATATTAAACAACCATAGCAACATAACACAACCTTGTTTCAGACTCACTCCTACTTTAAACCACTCCCTTTCCTCCTGTTAACATATGTTAACTTGCTCTACTCTTTCTGTAAAATGCTTTAATCGCCTTTAATAACAAATCATTTTTTCCATGACTTTCTGATGCTCTCCCCAACTTCCATCTTTGCACTCTATCATATGCCCTTTCTAAATCAAGAAATCATGCAAAACTTCTATCTTCTTTTCTGAAAACTTCTCTGTCAATATTTTCAAGGTAAACATCTGATCCACGTCCTCGACCATCCCTAAAACCACATTGTTCCTTTCCAATCTGCTTTTCTGAAATACTTTTAACTTTTTCTATTAAAGTGCGTCCATATACTTTGCCTACAACACTCAATAAACTATCCCTCTGTAATTAGAACACTCCTTTTTGTACCCATTACTCTTACAAATTGGCACAAGGCAGGAGTCTTGCCAATCTTATTTTACCTCGCACCTTTTCCAGCAAGTATTAAATAATCTCCTTAACCACTCCAAGAGACAATTAACCCTTATTCTTAATATTTCTACTTGTATGGAACTCACAACCAGAAGATTTTCTTCTCGTTCTCTTCAAAGCATTTACGATTTCATTCTTTGAAATATGCCTTACATTTTCACACATAATCTGTTCCTCCCTAATATTCTCTGCTAGTCTAACTTGTCTTCTTTCCTCATATTCATCTACCATTCCAGTATTAAGTAATTCTATGAAATGTTCTCTCCATCTTTCTTCAACTTCAGTATCATCTGAGCCACATTCTTATTCAAAGTCTTTATACTATTTATAACATCTTCCCTCTTATTTAGAACCTTTTTCATCTCCTCCCAAGATAGTTTACTTCTTTTCCGATAGTTTTCAACTATCTTTCCACTCCACCTTTCATCCTCCCATCTTTATACAGCTTTTACTATCCTTTTAATTTTATTTCGCACCATCCTGTATTCCTCTCAAGTTTCCTGACTATTAAAAGACAAATGTCTTGCAAAAACTTCTTTTTGCTTTTAAAAATAACTTCTAATTTTTCACTCCACCATTTTTTTAGCTTTTTAGTTTATGGTAACTAGTTATAGGTAGTTTTTAGGATTGTGCTATGTATTTTACTTTAGTACTTTGCACCTATATAGTCCAGTTGGTAGTAGGTAATTTTGTTTTTTCGTTCCTTTAACTTTTCCCACCAATCATTTTACCCCTTAAATTTGTCTTGCAATCAACACTATTGTTTCCTTAAAATGATTCCACTCTTTTTGTGTTACTCCTATCTCTTTTTCTTTTATTATTCCCCACTTTCTTCTTATAACCTTTCGTTTCTATTAGATATTCTTCATTTTTTTATTTCTCTACTCCTGTAACTTCTACGCTCTTTCCAAATTCCTGATTTTTTCCACCTCCTTTCAACCTTAACTTTCCATCTACCAAATAATGATCAGATATACGCCAGCTGCTCCTCTCAAGAATTGCACATTCAACAACCAATCTTTCTCCATTTCTTTTACCCAAACATAGTCAAGCAGAAAGCAGAGCTCGATCACCGGTCATTCAACTAACCCACGTACGAGTATATTTGTGAATATTTCTTTTGTTAAACCAAGTGCTTACAATTATCATATCTCTAGCAGCACATAACTCCAACAATTTTCCCCACTTTCATTCTTACCACTTATTCCAAAAGTGCCAACTATTCTTTTCATTTCTACATTACAACCCTCGCATTTAAATCGCCTAAAAAGAACACTTTATCATTCCTATTAAAACTACCAAATCAATCATTTAGTTGTTCCTAAAATGCCTCCTTAAATCTACAGCACTGTTATTTACTGTCAGCTTTCAAACCATATACCTCTTACCTTTCAGCTTAGTTTCTTTCAAAGCTCTTATATCTAGTTCCCTCTACTTGCATACTAACCCAATCTCTCCTCTCTTGCCCTCATCAATCCCACCTCTTACATTCAAAGAAGGAAATTCTTGTTACCTCTCGTATTTTATTCTATAATTCTCCTTAATATCTCCTTCAATGCAGTCATTCGTGGAAAGAAAAAATAGTAACTAGGAAAGTTTCCAACCTCTTGTAGTCACTTGTTTTCAACAACACCTCAGTAATGAGGCAATTTCATTTAAAACGAAAGCTTTTACTTATATTTAGTCAACAATTTTCCAACATATATTTAAAAATCATCAATTTTTCCTTTTTATATATACAGTATATATATATATATATATATAGCAGTTATATATATATATATATATATTATTTATATATATATATATATATATATATATATATATATATATATATATATATATAAAGAAAGAGTAGTATATATATATATATATATATATATACATATATATAAAATATATATATATATATATATATATATATATATATATATATATATATATATATATATATATATATATATATATATATATATATATATATATATATATATTGAAGTTATTTATTGAAAACGCGAAAGTTATTTCAATGATAAATGCGAAAACGGTTAAACACCCAAATTAACTGAACGAAGTACAAC
>JABUQX010110941.1:0-33246 GCA_015478945.1 Trachelipus rathkii
ACATAACACACACACACACACAACAAACACAACTTACACTATACACACATTCACTATACACTTATACAACACATTCCACAATATGACAACTTACAGATACCATAGAACAACATTATACACTATACCACACAAAACCAGATTTATACCTCACACACACAACAACAACATAACTTACAACATTCACTATGACATTATACACACATTCACTATGGACACTTACATTACCCATAGACACTCTACATTTACACTACAACACACAGCACAGAATTACATACACTCCAGCATAGGTTACTTACACAACGGCAGAGTTACTTACATCACACAGAAATTTACTCACTCAACACAGATTAACTTACACTCACACAGAGTTCCTTGCATCAACACAGAATTGAATTACCACAAGATTTACTGTACAACAAATTTACTTACCACACACAAATTTAATTACACACACACACAACAACCACTACACGCACAACTCACTTTAACAGATTATAAACGATAATTTATTAAAACTTTTGTTAATAAAACGTACATTTATATTACTCATTCATTTAATTAATTATGATTGAAATTATTTAAAATTTTTATGTTAATCAATCAATATCTTAAAAAAAGAATATTATTAAGGTTAATTACAATTTTGTTAAAATTTTAAAAATCATTATCAAAAATAATTGACTAAAATTTTTTGTTTTTAACATATTTTTATCATAAGTACATGAAAATCAGAAAATCAGTAAAAGGTCAGCCAGCACCACTCTACACCAAGCTATGCCACGTTTTTTTCTATTTACTTACTGCTTTACATTCATCTTTAGCAATTTATATGTATAAAAATAACAAAATAAGTTCTTCTTGCTAACATAACATGTATTATAATATTCTAGTTCTTTAATTAAAATAACAAATTATCACTTAATATATTAGTTGTCGATGTTAATAAAAATATATTCCAAAGTTTTTAAATAATTCATATTGTTCTTTATTTATATATTATTATAATACGTATTTTATATTATTATTATTTTTTATTTTTTATTATCTATTTTATTTTATACTATGTACAATTGACAAGCTTCACGAGAAAAACACAAAATACCCGTACAACTCTTACAGATTACAAAACTGACCTCTCTCTGTCAAAATGTGTTGAAAAAACTACTTTAGCTGCTAATAAATAGTGATAATCCTTTTTGTACCGGGGCGATTATTCCTAATTCCGAGGTTCAAATATATTCAAAACTGACCGTTGTGTAAAACAGAAAATACCCTCCCTACTACTTACGTTAGGCCTAAATTTTGCCTAATTTAGGATAAGCCTTTTTTGTATTCCATGGCTGATTTAAGCCTAATAACCAGTCAAAAGGTAATTCCAGTAAGACAAGAAATCATTATTATTATCATTCATAAATATAATTCAAACTGAAAAGCCTGGATCGGAAGATCCTTTAAGCGGGTAAGAAGGAAATGTTTTCACACATTACTGGTGATGGTCGAGTTAACTTCTTAATCCTCTATATGGGACCTCAGTAGTGTGATGGATCGAGAATTATTTTATCGTTCTTTTTGAAATTAACGTTGTTCTTTAAATTTTAATTTGAGAGGTACAGAAAGAACCTATTATACTATGACAATGTAAAAATCAAGTAGTTTAGCTGTAATCGGTGCACAAACGTTATTTGATTATGGGTCACAGAGGTCTTGGGATTATACAAAAAAATAATCTTAATTTTAATAAATACATCTTACAATGAAGAATAATTATTATTCACTAGAATAGGATATAATTAATTATTCACTAGATTATAGATAGATCAACACAACTGACGCTGAAGCAAAAACGCAAAGCGCCAGCAAGCGGGGACACGGTGCGAACCGACGCAAGAACCGCCGGCTAATATACTACCAGTTCCGAAATATTTTCTTTTATGATCGCCGTTGTAATTTCATTACATCATATTTGTTATTTTCAAAAATTATACCCGCTTTCTATATTATGAATCGTTCATTTATTTCTACTAAATTTTTAATATATAGAAAATACCATTTCACTTGGTAAAGTTTCTGAAAAACATTTAGTTTTGAAAGAGAACATTTTTTTGTAGAAAAAGCAGTGGTTTTATTTATCATAAGTTATCAATTCTTGAGAGGAATGAAACAAATACTCGGCGTGACGTAGGCCATGTTTCCTCTTTGGGTATCCTTAAGATCTATTACTTAAAGGAATGTAAAAACAATATTATATGCCTTAAAGTTAACTATAATACGACGTTAGATTTAATAGAATATAGAAGTTTATCATTCCCTCCTCTAACTCTGCAATCGGATAATGTCTTTACCGGTTTTTAATCCTCTTAGTATAATTTATGAAAAAGTTGTTTAGCAATAAATTTATACATATTACATATATAATATTGATAAATTACACAATGTGTGACATGTCATATAAAATCTCCCTCAATCTTACAAAGACCTATATTCTTATGATTTCAGCTATTGCTTCATATCATTAATCTTATCATACTTCAAAATTAATTGAATAAGTATTAATTATACCTTTCTATATACGCTGGTGTATGCATCGGTACATCAGAATATCTCAACTTAGGTTTTCATAACACTGATATACCAGGATTTTAAATAAAATCTGAATAATTTAACATATGTTAAATATTCAAAATATGCTTATCATTACACAGTAAATATCATCGAATGGAGCTACGTGTCCAAAAAGATATATCCTTTAGATATACCTACCACTTTGAAATACAACGTCCATATTTTCGCGACGGGTAATATTACCCGGCGGGCATGCGTCAGGATTCCGCACCGGGTCGCGTGCGGGCCGCTCTGCGTGTTCACTTATCTACTAAATCTCAGTATTATTTAAATCTATATCTGTCAAACTCTTTTATTCCTCAAAAAGTATTTATATTATTAATATGATATACACTTAGTAAAAAATAAAAGCACATAATACAAATCAATAATTGTGCAACGACCTTAACGCTAAAAGAATGACTATTGATTTTAATGAGTTGGAGTCTAAAGAAAAATAACAAACTGTCAATACAAGGTTAAAAACAATGCGAATTTCAAAAGACGATAAAATAAATTCCGACCAATCCAATCTACGAAGTAAATATGATATAAGAATATACTCCGGATTACAATCAATGAGGAAACATCTTCCTACTTTTACCTCTATAAAGGTCCTTACTATCCAGCAATAGATTCGATTTGAAAATTATTTATTTAAAGATAAAATAATAAATGTTCTTTCGTATACTAGGAATAACCTTATGACCTGAATAGTTAAATCAGCATGAATAACAAAAATAAGTATCCTAATTAGGCCTAATTTAGTGCTACAGTAAGTATTGCACACTATACAGAAAAAGTCAGTTGAAAATATATCTGGAATTAGGCCTAATTCGCCCCGGAGAAAAAAAATATCCTATATTTAGTAATAGCTTCAACACATTACAAGGAAGGTCAGTTCGTATCTGTAAGGAGCAGGATGGTTTCTCGTGATGGCTGCAGATACGATTTATAATAATATAATAATAATATATAATAATTAATAATAAGAATAATAATATAATAATAATAATAAGATTAAAGAAATCCGATTATTTTAAAAAAACTTTGAAAATTTAGTATAACATCGAAGGAAATATATTTAGAAAGGATAAATTTAATTTTTAAATTCTACAACGTAGAAAGATTTAAAATACATCGTTATGTTAGCGGACGGAGGAATTTCTTTTTGTATGATTTTAATACTTATTACAATGTGAAAGTTATGGTACAAAGCAGTAATAATTAACCAAAACTCGAGCCTCGTAGAGGCTGTTGCTAGGGAGCTGGACCATTGATTTACTGTATTTATGCATTTAAGTACGGCTAATAATGTTTTAATAAATTTTCATAAATTTTGTTAAATCCTGCTGTAAAATTGATAGTTATAAATATATAACTAAATTTTAACAGTTAATAATAAATCTCGTTCCAAAATGGATTACCTTTATAGAGTTTTAAGAAACTTTGAAATTCCACTCATTTCGTAAGCTGCAGTATTGATTCGTACTTGACTAGTAGTCTCTCAGTAAATTGTTTGACGTACGGCTCGACGACTTTTGAAGTCTCCTCAGTAAGCTGATGATCTACATTATTTACAACGTTTCTAATAATTTAATACGGCTTTATGGTAAGGTGAGTGTGTGCGTTATTTTGGGTGATGCGATGTAACCGCTGTGAAGCAAATCATGTGTGTAGAGTGTAAGTAAATCCTGTGTGTGTAAGTAATTCGTGTGTGTTAAGATATATCGGATGTGTGAGTGCAATGATAAAGTCTTGTAGAGTGTAATTTAAATCTGTGTGTGAGTGTAGTACATCTAGTGTAGTGTAGACGAAACGCGTGTGTAATAAAACCTGTGTCTGTGAGTTGAAGATACTCGTGGGTGGTGTTAAGTGGTAATAGTATATGGGAATTATAGTTAAGTGATGTCCTGGTTATAAAAGTTCAATGAAGCGAAGTTTAATGTAAGGTGTGTGTTGTCGTTGTGTGCAAAAAATCGGTCGTAGTGGGGTCGTGATGATCGTGTGTGGCCTCAAACCTGTGTGTGGGTGGGCTGTGTGTGTGGTCTGTGATTTAGCTACAATAAATATTAACAATGATCAAGGATTGAATAAAATGAATCAATAAATAAATAAAATAAAATAATAAATAATACAAATTCGTAACGAATTAAATGTTTATTCTAAGCTTTAAATAAGTTATTAAACAAATAAAAAAAAATAATGTTAATAAATATAGATTCAGGAAGTATGTTTCAGGGAAAGTTTAAACTAGTAAAGCTGAAAGTTAAAACAGGTAAACAAGAAAAGTAAATAAAGAACGGCAAACACAATAATAAAGAAGTTTACAAGCAGTTAAAGCAGAAGTTACAGCAGATAAACATGAGTTAAACAGATTAAAGCAGAAGTTAGACAGAAAAAGAAACAAAGACATCCTTAGTGTTAATGCCCAATCTCTTATTTTTACTGATTACATGCTTAAAGTTATGTAAAGATTATTATATGTGAGTTAAGCGGGTTATTAAAAATGGAGTAAACGATAAGCAGTGAGTTCTAAGCAGAAAGCAGAAAGTTAAGCAGGTACAACAAAAGAACTAATCCCATTAGGTAGTAACACCTCTATGATTACGTGATTTTACTGCTTTAAGGATTAATGATGTTGAGTAATGAGTCTAACAGTAAACATAATGACGTTAAAAGCAGTAAAACAATTGAGTAAGCTTCTAAAGCAGCTAAAACAGATGACTAATCCATTAGGGTTAGGTACCTCTTTGAATTTACTCTACTGCTTTAGGTATGAATGTTAATGTTTTTAATAACAATTCAAACAAATATGTAGTAAAATACATTAAAATGTTTCTATGTTTTTATTATATTACATACATTTTAAAATTTATAAATTAAAAGTATTAAGTAAATATTAGGTAAATAATATACTGTTTAATAAAATGTTATTTTTGAGTATATAAAGTATGTAAAATAATTTATTGCGCAGGGAATATTGGCCTTCGGAACCGACGGCGGCGAACGCGGATATCGACCTTCCGCCGCACGCGGGGGCGGGAACAGAAATATGCGCCTGCGCTGCGAACGCGCGGAGTGGGAACGATCGGCGACGGAACGCTCGGGGGGCGCACCGCGGCGTTGGCGGTCGGGGGGACTCACGCGAGAGATTCAGCTGGTCTCTGTGGGAAGCTATGATTATCTATGAGTAACAAAAAGATAGCAATCAAAACATGAACATCAATAAGAATGTACAAATAAAGAGACGCATCAAGATGACTCAATGACCTAACGAGTATGAGCGCTCAATGTGAGAAGGATTAATGTTGAAGGCATCAAAGTTGAGCAATCAAAGTTTAGCGTCAAAATGATCAAATGGTGAGATGTACAGTGTAAGTGTCTAGAGTGAGTGTAGTGCTTATACAGTTCCTAGTGTGCTAACTCTCCAGTAGTAGAATGTGTGATAAAGTGTCGTAGTGTATGTGTTATAAGTGACATAAGTGTGTTAAAATGTTAGAAAAAGACAACCATTAGTAGAAGCATCTCTAGCGATGTAATAATTACACCAATCATTCCTACATTACATATATAACCTAGGGGTTAGACACCCAATTAGGGCTATATCTAGGATCAGAGAGGCTAGAAAAGGCTTAGAAAAAAAGTGAGCATCCGTTAGCCGAGTGGCACTCACGTGCACTTACTGCGGCATCACTTGAACTCATGCGCAGCATTGTCAACTCAATTGCACATATTAATGGCAACTACATTGGCACATCATTGGCACTCTGGCACTACTGCCTATCTAATATCTATAGAACAACTTAATAGAAGCATCACCTATAATTACCATCGTTCAGTTAGGAACGACAATAAGCTGTGACTGGTTGGACACGATTCGCCAAAAATTGGCCTAGAAATATAGCGGGCACTTATTGACTGCACTGACGAGCTCATGCGTCCTAAAGATATCGGGGGCCAAAATTGACCAGGGTATATGGCAAGGTTAAGGACGAAAATCATGGTCAAACAAGGATAAGATATCAAAAAATAATAATAATCCTAAATGCAGCCAAAAAAAATTTACGTGCCCAAGATATGACCCATCGTACTTGCAAAGGTAATCCAAATCAATCATGAATGAACAAAGAAACATCAATCGGGCTAAAGCCCTAAAGGAAGCAAAGATTACTGCTGGCAAGAATGACCATCGTATGAATGGTCGAAATTAAGTCCAGAGATAAATCTATAAATAGTACAGAACAATGAACCTGAGTAAAAGTAACATCAACAAGCAACGGGCTTAAAGCCCACTAAGGGATAGCCAAATACCGGGGCAGAAACAAATGACCCATGTAATAAATGGCAAGGTTAAGGCACGAAAATATCATGATTCAAACACTGGTACAAACCAATCATAAAACAGAGAAGCCCCTAAGGTAGCGCCACAAAAACCGTGGAGTACAGAAATAGACCAACTTATGAAACCAAGATTGGTTCGAACAAAATTAGGTGAGTACGCAACGGTTCGACTGACGCAAACGTTTGCGCAACCTCATTCGAAAGGTTGCAAAAAATTAGGGTTGCAAAGTAAGTTCGAGTTCTCAAAAAAGATATAGTTGTGTGAAAAATTGGTTCTCAAAATTAGGTTCTCAAAAAAAGTGTCTTCAAACACTTGCCAAAATAATTAAAAGGCCAAAAAAAGGTCAAGGCCAAAAAGTCAAGGGGCAAAAAGTCAAGGGCGCAGATGTAAAAATCGAGCATCAAAAACAGGCAAGCAGGAAAAACCCCGTTTTCAAATGACTCAACACTAACGTAATCCTCTCCTATGTACATTTTGACGATTGCTGGCACATATCCTCAAAAAGACAAAAAAAACGATTTTAAGCCTTCCTAGTTATAAGTATAAATGAAATATGTATCAAATAACTGAAGATCAATATTGTAAGGTACCAGTCGAAAGTTGATAGAAAAATGTACGGTAACTAAGGCAAGATACCAGTCGATCAAGTCTGAATAAAAAAAGTGTAAGGACACAGAAAAACACCACGGAAAAACGACTTTAGATCAGAAAAAGCTACGTCTCCATAAAAATCGTCTGATAATAAAGATTTTATGTGAAATTTTTTAAGATAGGGGCTAAAAGGGGTGCTACTAGGCTCAATTGGACATCATTCCCGAAAGGTCGTTTGGAAAAACCTTCTTAAATGTTTTCTCAGCTGTTCAAACTAAACAACAACAACAACAAAACATAATATATAAAATATAAAAATATAATAATATAATAATAAATTAACTTATAACTAAGTAAAATACCAGTCGAAAAGTGAAGAAAAACTGTAAGCTCACTATGATAGGATATCAGACAAAAAGAATAAAATATAAAAATAAAATATGGTAATAATAACAATAATAATAAGATAAAAATATAAATATAAATATAAAAAAATAATATAATAATAATCAATTATAATAATAATTAACAATAATATAATATTATTAAATATTATACATAATAATTTAATTAATAATATATAATTATATTAATAATTAATAATAATAATAATATAATAATAAAATATAAATAATAATCATTGAAAATAATATTAAATATAAATTATAAATAATAATAATAATAATAATAATAATAATAATAATAATAATAATAATAATAATAATAATAATAATAATAATAATAATAATAATAATAATAATAAATAATTTAATCATAATAATATATAGATAAATAAATCAAATAATATCAATATCCATAATAATAATAATAATAATTAAAAACTTTGTAATTAGAAAATAATTGAATAAATAAAAAAAAGTAAATAAATAAAATTGAAACAGTTATAATCAAAGTTTGATAAGTTTTTTAAACAATTTTTGTAGTTATTAAAATCTGAATTAAATACGAGAGAACTTTCCTTAATTGGATTGCCAAGAGTTTACGGCTTCTTTTTAAAACTAACGCTAATATATATATATATATATATATAAATATTATATCATAATATATATCTATATATATATATATATAATTTTACTTATATATTATAATCTATATATAATCTATATATATGTAATATAACTACATATAAATAATAATATATTATATACGACTAAAAAAATTTACTTATAATATAATATACGTATTATAGTAGTCAAGACACCGAACTCAGTGGAAAAGATAACAGAAGTCGAAAACTTGTTACTAGCTTCCCCTTGTCCTTCCTTACACATATATTCTTTTAAATTCATATTATGGCAAGACATAAAATATTCAACATCGTCTGATATCCTCCTGAACGTAAACAAGTCAAAGTATGTGGACAATATAGGAAGAAGAGCGTTCAAACACATCCCGTGGGATATGTAGAACTGAGCATGCATTGATTCTGGGGTTGGAGGATTGACAGAGAAAGTGAGATACGGTTTGGAAACTTCATCACACGAGCATTCTCAAGAGGGAAAGTATGTTCTGCGTTTAGAAAGTTCAGAGGAAAAGTGCGGGCCACTCATCTCAATAGATAGACCATACTCAGCATATGGAGTCATGAACAGAAAAACCGGCAGTGCTTAAACACTACGCTTGAGCAGTTTTTGGACGTGGATGACCTAGGGTAGAGCATCCTTCTTTATTGTAACTCTGCGACGCGGAGTTCAAAGTTTGAATCCCGCTGATGGAAGTAAAATTCTTTGACTCAAATTTATTCAATGAAATGCTCTGCGTTTAGAAAAGTCAGAGATAAGTGTTATTGTAACTGCAGTAATGCAATCGTTAAAGTAAAAAAGAGGCAGGTTGAATGTACTAACAAGCCACATGATGATGTTTCTAAAGAAAGGTTTTTGGAATTATACAAGGAGGAAAAAGGAAGACTAAACCCTGCATATGTAGGAGGAAAAAGGTAAGAATGAACAGTTTGAAGCGGATGAATGGAGACTTACAGGCTAATAGGAAGCCTTATTGGAAATGGAAGAGCATAAGGGAATAAGTTAGAGTGGAGAGATGATGGTGTTTCGTAATATTGAACCTTATGTAAGATATTGTTCCAGCTCCAAGTTCTGGATTGAAGTTCATCTTATCATTTCATTTTTACACCCAGAATGACGATGAGGTCTAGTAGGAGAAATCGTCCTTGGAACGCGACAATAGTTGTAGCAACCATCAAAGCAGCATATGGTTCTTGGTGGACAAATGCTGTTAAAATGGAGGAGAATCGGTAATTGAATGATGTTGCAGTTGGTAAAAAGCGTTATAAGGATATATAGTTCCGAGAGATGGGCATAATAGTACTTGAATAAAGTGAGGGGAGATAAGGGAAGTATAATATAGTGGCTTAATTAGCTTACTTGAAGTGATAGTAGAAGATGTATGCTATGCAATTGGATGAAAAAATAACGAGTGACTAAGTGATTAGATTGGTTGAAAGAACAAGAGATTATTAGAAATGGGCCGTAGAAGATAGTGTGAGTAAAATTTACATTGAATAACCTATTATGAGAAATGACGAATAAGAAGAAAAATTGATATTTATTTTATTGATTAGAAACCATTCATGATATTAGGTAATTTAATTTTAGGTCTCGTGAATGTTTATATTAAAATTAGATGGTAAGTCTTCTGATACCTTGAACTTCATTCCTGCAATATAATATCTTTTAATAGAATCTTCAGTTGAATTAATTAATCTTGAGTCTTTGTCTCGTTGGTGAGAAACCTTAATTAAAGATGGAGCTTATGAAAAATTAGACGTAAGTTCTTAGTGAAAGAATTGTTTGAAAGAATATAGAGAATGAAAAGAGAGAGGGCCCTACTTATTATATGCGATTGGTTCTGGTTTATGTAGCATGCGTAATCGAACGAGAGTTTGAGAGATTGGGAAAGTGGGTTTGGTTAGATGTATGATAAAGGAAAGTTGAAAGTTAATAATAGATAAAAAAATGGTTACCAGATTGAGTCAGGGGATTCGAAGTTATAGAAGTTAAGTTAGATAGTTCGACTTTAACCAAATGTCTGAAATTAAATATTGTAGGATATATGTTGATGAAAAGGGAACGGATTTGCAGAGACTAGTAGGAAATTGTGAATGCAAGATGGTGATGATGCAATAAATCCGTTGTGATGTAAATAAGGGACTAAGTTATTGACTGCGCTTAGTGTTTTGCACTACGGTATGTATACCTATTTAGGTATAGGAGTTAAAACCTATGTGGAACATCAAGTTACTATGTATTCATAATATAAGCGATGCTCACCATGGATCTCTGATCCCAGCTCATCCGGGTGATTTGGCGTGCACTTTCATTTCGGCGAAACTTTCTTATCCGGGAAATTTCCCATCAATACTTTAAATATATCAATATATATATATAGTATAATTATATATACTATATATATATATCTATCTTATACGTAAAATATATAGTACATAATATATTATATATACTAATAATATATTATAAATTATATATTATATTACTATATATATCATAACTATACTATATATATATATCTATATTCAAATTATATATATATATATTATATATTACTATAATACTATAATATATAAATATACTATGTACTCAGTATATTTATATATATATAATATATGCTGATAATATATAATATTAATATATTATATATTATATATTATAGTGTCTCTTCTATATATATATATATGTACTATATAATACTTTTTATATATATAGTATAAAATATATGATTAAATTAGTATATAATATATTTATACTATAATATATATTATATATATATAAATATATCATTAATATATTATATATTATATCTATACTATTTATATATATATATAGCTATATAATATTATGAACAATATAAATATTAATTATATATACTTATAGTAATATTATATTAAATACTAAATCTTAATATATATATCATAGTATATTTATATAATAATACTATACTTTAACATTCTATACTATATTCTATAATATAATATATAATATAAGCGGTGCAATATTAAGGGCTAAGCCATCCTTACATTACACAATTAATGTACGCGGTAGTCACCAAAATCAATGTACCACATAAAAAAGAACAGACGGAAATTATCATTATTATGATGAATTGTACTCTATATAAGTTGTCATACAAATGTAGAGGCTGATTCGATAATATTTAACACCAGCGGCCAACTCGCTTCAAAGCTTATTTGAGCCAAAGACGCCTTGAACCGAGACCCAAAGGAGTTTTTAGTATACGGTAAATACGTTATATGAGAGATGAGTTTGTAATACTCTCATGTCCTATTAAAGCGATAAATTAAAACTTTGTTTATATAACATATCCTGAATTATGAACTATGAATGCTTTCAAACTAATCTTTGAGGAATTGTCACGATATCAATTAAATACTGTGCCAAAAAAACGAATAAACCCTTTTAATTTCCTATTACTCTGTATTGATAGTTATCTGTGCATCAGTCTTGAGAAGCACTGTTTTAACGACGGAGAAGCACCATACACTGGTGGTAAGTAATTGTAAAACAGCGACTAGAGTTAAATAGTTTGATTAGTGTATTATTGAGAAGAGACAGAAAAAATCGTTACAAACTGACCAATACCAAGAGAAACACCCGAAACCCAGCGGGCGACAAGAGCAAACGCTGAAGCCTCCCGCAAGACTAAAGATTCATTTCAACCCCACTGAATAACACTCCCGCACGAATAAGAGGCCCTGATGCTCATGCAATTGAAAGCTGAATCTGCAAAATGAAACACACAACGCTCAAATGACTTCAAAATTTCAACAAGAGATCGTTCTTTGCTGACTCGTTGAAAATAAGGGAGGATGGATGAGTTCTGGACTCTCCACTACAATGCCATTCCCCCACTTTATTCAAAGCATGATCCGTGGTTAGTCACATCAGACAACCATGCCATCCTAAAATAAATGAGGGACGGCAAACCAGAACGAACCGCTAGACTCTTTGGCCTCTATTTTGCAAGCAATTAACATAAATTCAGTCCGTTTTCATCAAGATGATTGCTACATGTGAAACTAGATAAAAACGATGTGAGAAATACAGTGATCTCCCACCCTAAGGCACAACTGAAGAATATCTTCCATGGAGGGATTCGAAGAGCGGAATGCCGAGTCTCTTATGTAAACACGAGGAATAGTAAAATTATTGAATAGTTGATGAAAGTGATTTTAACCGCCCAAGCAGACAGACCACTAACACGACAAAAAATCTCCGTACATGAAACGGATTATTGAATAGCCCTAATTTAACGGCCTTGGAAAGAGAACGATCAGAAGGAGAAATCCAGATATTTTGAGCCCAAGGCTCACCAGATGTGATGAAAAACAAGTAAGCCAAGCGTCGAAAAATCATCAAGACGAGACAATGAAGAGATATCCGGAAGAAAAGAGACTATCACGTGGAACTTAGCAATTGCAGCGCAGCCGAATACGACAGTGGATGTCGCACTTCCACAAAAGGTTTTCTTTCATACACGTTAAAATGCCAAAGGAACCTTTACCCCACAGTCCACACCTCAGTTCTCCGCTTCCTTCATAATTTAACGAAGCAGCAGCAATTTGAAGTCATCGATTGGCAGGGAAAACTAATAGAGAAACTCTACCAGAGATCAGATGCAGTGGACCTGAAAATGCAAAACCGCACAAGGACTTGCTGTATACTTTCTTGTCCTCATGTTAGAGGTCATGTTCGACACATAATAAGATAATGTAAACATAGCTTAATCTTGAAGAAAGACGCGGCTTTCATAGCATTTACAAATGAATCAGAAGTCAAAAGATTTAATAATTATCATTTAGACTCAAGAAAGTTATTCACTATAACAGGCAAATATACTAATATTAATAATTTTTTTATTATTTTTTATTGACTAAGCATTTTGTTTTTTTTGGGCAAATGTCTTGTACCCATATGAGACACTGAAAATATTTTAGAAGAATTTATGAGGGCAAAAATAAGGAATATTATTTTTGCTTACTATACTGGCAAATTAGAAATATTTCAGTATTTTCCTGACGGCATAAAGGTCTTCACCTTCCGATGAAGAGCAACGTAGATGTTACACATACGTTAATCTTAAAGACTAATTGAGGAAAAAGTATCTACTATTCTGCAGGCTCGACAAAAAAAAGATTTAAACCTCTAATTTCCCAGAAGAGATAATTAACTTTTTGGAACAGCTAGAGCACGAAGATATTTAAAAACTATTTTTTTAAAAAGTAACTTATAGCACTCCTACTGTTTTGATTTAAGAATTTTTATTTGTATTTTTGATAATCGAATGCGCGAATAAAAAATAATAAGTAAATTTTATCAAAAAATTCTTAAGCTAAAAAAAAAAAACAGTTTCCAAGAGTAATATCAAAACACAACAATATTTTAAACCAAACAACGACATTTTGCAATAACCATTTACAATTAACTTTCGCAAGATGGAAAATCCAAACGAAGGATGATTATTATACAGCATGAAAGCTTAACAAGAAAAATGTAACAGACGAAGCCAAACAAATATGACTATTTCAAATATGAAGAGATAGTTCTCTTAGTCTTTTTTATTTGGCAAACAACGTAGGTTTCCAAAGGAAATACTACATCTTTTGGCCAACTCGTTTAAATAGTTTTAAAATACTCGAGGGTGGGAGGAAAATGGCTTTACTCTAAAGGGAGAAGATCAGATGTTGACTATTTAAATGAATATTTTTGAAAGCTGCAGGAAATTTAACAATGAATTCTCGATGATTCACATAAAATTTTTCACTTGAGCAATCCTGAGTTTCCGCTTGGAATGATATTCTTGAATTATTTCTACTGACCAACTGGCACTGTTGATGAATTCCCATTTATCAAGGACATATATTAATAAATAAATTACCAGGAGGACAGATGTGTTTGGACGATATGAAGTTGTTGACCATGTGGGTCAAAACGAAAGCTCAGTGGATACGAATTAGACTGAGGATGAAATGCGACCTCCCGGAGATATAGCAAGAGGGCTTCGAAAAAAAATCAAATTGAAAATCAAAAGTTACTATTAATTTTATTTGATTTTTATAATAAAAATTATGACTTTTATTTTTATATTTATTTATATATTATAAATATATATAATATATATATACTAAATATAATCATATAACTATAATATATTTATAATTATTTAATATATATATTATATTATATATATAATATATATATATATATTTTAAGTGTTTAATTTCACTCCATCCAAAAATTAAAGTAAAAATATATATAGAAAGATTATTATTTTATTTTAATTGAATTGCGATCGAATAGGACCAATTCTCCCAAGTCTGCAGCGCCTAGGTTCAAATTTTATGAATTGTTTATGCAACATGTTATTAATATTAAACCATTTTATTTATTTCATATTATTATTTTCATTGATATTTCATTTATTGAAATTTATATGAATTGATAAAGAAACAAACAATAATACTATATCGAACTAAAAAAAGTTTCAGTTAAAAAAATATAATGATTTGTCCGAAATCTGAAAAAAATAAAAATAAAAAAAAAAAAAAATAAAATTTATTTTTTGACATTGAACAAAAATTCAAAAATAATCACCAACCCTGCCAGAGTCCTGAACATACGCCCGACTCTCTGACCTGTTTCGCAATGTGATAAGGTCAAATGACCATTCTCATTGCCGGTCAAGGAATCTTCACTGATTTTGATAAAGAACTAACGTCATACCTATTTGGGTTAAAAATTATTCTGTTGACTGTAAGATCTACTTCATATCTCTAATGACTGAAGAGTACTCTATACTACCTTGGTACGAAATTCTTGCAAAACTTTTTATGCAAAGAATTTTGACAACTATCATTAAGCCTTTATGAGCCGAAGTGACTTCCCAAGAAATGATTATTTTGATCGGCATCTGGCTTAAAAGCCCGCGGTATGTATGATAAAAGTTGAGAATCCGTGCAGGTAGTAATATATAATTGAAACTAGTCGTGTAAGTAAGAGAACGTGATAATTTAGCCGTCAAGCCTTTAATAACGACAGAATCAGTAATAAGTGTATGAACGAGGAACTGCCGATCTGTTAAAATGACAATCCTCACAAGTATTAACCGTTCCCGGACTAGTTTCACCCAGGGTTATAAAGGAATTCGCTTATACGAACATGATTTATTCTCAAAAGCTTACAGCATTTCTTGACAAGAGGAAGTTTCCTAAAAAGTGTACTGATTAAGGAGCGCGCTTATGCCACTAATGGATACACATCAGCCTCCGAAAAGCAAATAACACGTGAAACGGATTGAATTTTGAATGTTATATTAGCATTTTTGCTAATGAATATTTTATTTTTACCAAGCCCTTGTTATCGTTTGCTTAGTTTACTAAGTGTTTTTAAAAGCACCTGAATAATTCGCCATAGTCTATGAGATGAATAATTTTTGTTATGAATTATATTCTTGGGAACCTTAAACCGTTTTTTTAAATTAATCTGTATTAGAGGTGACGCATTTAAAGCCTTGGCCAGAATATTGTAAGATTCAACTTGTATGCCCCAGTATGCTTACACATTATTTTTTCAATGATGAAAAAAAGTTGGTGGTTACTTTTGAGAGCAAGATGATGATGTTAAAATATCATATTATCAATAATTTCAATCTTTGACAAGCGACCCTTGCTCCTGATAAGATTATTTTCATCCAAGAAACAAATTCAGATTGTTTACCAAATCCGGATTCCTATTTGGAAGGAAATTCTATTTTTGAATCCTTACCTGCCTTTAAAGCTATATGGAGAACGATTTTTTCTACATTGTCATTACAGACGTGTTTAATCATGATTTTCTGTCACAACCCTTAAAAAGGCTTACAAACTGGAACAAAAGCAACTACTCTATTGCCAGAGATGTGCAAAATTGAATATCTGGAACAAATCCATGCATCAGAGTTCATTGTCACCTTGCAAAACAACAGCAAAAAACTAGAATACTGTTCCAGCTCAGCCGATGCAAAGTTAAATACTATCTTAAAGACGAGCATTTTGGCCTTTGCACAAAAAGGACATGTTACATTTGGAACGCTTTGGGAAAAATCCATCTTGGTCAGAAAGGTTCCGATGAGCTATCTTCTGATTTTGAATAAGAAGAAAATTTGGACTCAAGAATATTCTCTTGAACGAAGCTCATGGTGACGAATATCATTCACATGGTTTCACAGAATAATTTGCTGACTATCAAATCTTATTTTGGATCCAATGAAGAGTTATCTGTAAGTTGGAGAATATGTTCAAATCCTTGAACTTGACACCCGACGATCACACTCAAAACATGTTGGGTAGCCTTTCGGTGTAAAACACCACGACACAATTCCAAGATAGGAAGGTTTACTTCTTTTGCGGATCGAGTTTCCCTTCGAACCCAAAAAGATTTACACATTCTTAATCAGGAGACATCACCACGAACGCCATAAGCCAAGTTTGAATCGACGAGATGTCGAGTTCTTAAAATCTGAGTCACTTGACTCAATGAAGATCTCCTAAAGGAGACCCCTTTTAGAGAGAGTTGAGGTTGTTGGCTCAAACTTCGTTCCAATGAATTTATTGTTTTTGGAGCGATTAATATCATCCCAATCCATGCCACACTAATCAATTTTTTTTCATAAGAAACTGGCCTGAACGGTGACGGGACGTAAAAGCATAAGAGGATCGACATATTCTTCTTAAAATTCCGACGTATCATACTCTTGTAGATGGATACAATATCTTAATGAAAAATCACAAGGACTCAGACTATCTGAACGATGTATACAAATAATCCAAAACTTCTTATCTCCAAATCACCTTTCAGAGCTACGCAAGTTTCCCCTACTTTCATTGCAAATCATTTCTTTCAGCTCGAACAATTGGAAGTTCAAAGACGCACAGTTTGCCCCATCACATCAACTACGCAGGTGGACCTTTGAAAAAATATCTTGAAGTCTCGTTGACAGACCGATGAAGTCGTAACAGAAAATTTCAACAGTACAGATTGTTTTGAAAGAAGAGAGGTACAGAATAAATCAGGAAATTATTTTTTGCGTCCACCACATCAGTTGATTAATAGTATTCACAAGCCCAAACGTAGGCTGAACAGCCAACCCAAGATGATGGTGGCCATTAACGGATAAGTGATAACTTTCACCAACAGTCATACACAGAAAAAAGAAAGAAGCGTTTCTTCTCTATCCAACTTTAATATGACTGGAGGAAGCCTTCGAAAATTCCAGCCTAAAGAATTAAATGTGGTGATCTGGCAAGGACTAGTAACAATTTAACAAGGGAAACGACGCATCAATTAAATTACCCAACTGAATATGATGCTCTATTAAGTGAAAGGACTTTGCCACTCTATTTTTCAAGCTGAAAATTAAAGTACGGCCTACTGCCGACATACACCGATCTACGCTACGACAACGCTGCTCGCCTAAATCAATTGGACAGTACCTGTTTGAATAATCTTAAGCATTAGTAGGCTGCCCTGGGGTCATCAGACTAATTTATGATTAATCTTTCGGACAGCACCTCACAGCATTGAATAATCTGCTTATATCAATATTCTTGAATATTTTCCCACATACTTGTCAAACAGCACAGTTGAGACATCAACATGCCTTATTGACTGCATGATTCGTTGACATTAGGCAAACGTTGATGATATTTGATGGAACCATGCTCAAGAAATATCGTAAACCACGGATCAGTCCTACCAGTTCAGTAACCTCCCGGCCCGGAACTCATATCCCTTCGTGGAATCTCCCGAACATAATTCGTCAATGTAAACCTTGGGTCCCTGTACCTTATTATACCCATACGACTCTAATAAATTAATATAGATATTATCGGAGACCAAAGTCCAATCAGGACTTGGTTTGATATGTAGAGCGGGTCGAACGTACGAACAAGCGACACCGGCTCACCTCAAGATTGACTCTATAAATCAGGACCGCTTGGGATTTTTGACATATTTGACTGGTAATGGGGAGCCTCCTCGAAATTCTTGTCAAGTGATTTTTGACAGTTTTCGGCCAAAGAATTATTATTTATTTCATTCTGCATCATATTTCATATTGGGAAGATTCAAAAAAAGGTTTACAGCAACCGAAGGCACGTTGCCATACAACTTATCTGAGGCACTCGCGCATACTATTACCTGTCTAAAAATCTTTAATAAATGAAGAGACTCGAAGCCAGCAGCCATGAATATTTGACCCGAGTCAACAATGATATTTGATAGTGGGACATCGCACTAACTCGTATATGTTCTACCCAGTTAGCTCTTTTACATTAAACTGTATCAAATATCAGGATCGAACTACAGCTTAATTCATGCCATTCTCTAAATTTTAAGACCGACAAGGATATCATCCATTCCCAAAAATGTTGTTATGGAAATTCTGATGAAGAGGGAAAATTTTCCAGACTTATCCAATTATTTAAGAAAGCTTCCTATGAAATACGTGCACTGCATTATCTAAGTCAAGATAGCACCACGTACAAGGCGACTTATGAGGTTTATGTGCACCTCTCTTGAAGTAAAGAAGAAGTGAGCCGAATATTTATTAACCCACGTATGAGCGGGTACGCCTGTATTTATACAGAAATATATTTGAAGAAGCCACTCATCGACTATGTTTGACCGAGCACGTAAATATCTTACTGAAATAAGCACGAACCAGATTCAGCTATTGAAAGATAGAAGCATTTAATGTTGAGTTTGTGTGACCACATTTGCCGCCTGAATGACTTTGGTCATACTCTTGTACACAAATTACAAATACCCTTAACATCGGAGAGCATTTAATGTCAAATCACAGATCAAAGCAGAAAGGAGTGTTTCAAATATTTCAAAGACGAATTATACACTGTAAAAAAATCTGAGATGAATCTTTATTACAAATTAATTTTGAGTAAATGATTTAGAGTTTTTTCTTGTTACCTTGATATATTTTTTTACGTTCTGGTAATTTCAGACTATTTTTGCGAGGAAGATTCATAACCATCTCTTTTAGAGAAGCGTACTAAGCTGAAGATATTAGGAACGATATCGATCAGAGGAGACGATTATCATATTCATCCCTTATTTAGGGAACGCATTTACTATTTCCTTACCCCTTATCTAGACTTGATAATTTACTGTAAATGCTCCAAGAATTCATATTTACGGAAGATACTCCTCTGTGTGAATTATTTGGCTGCAAGAAGCCAATTGGAAGCTTCCACATATTGTGACCTTAGAGCTTACACACAGCAGAAGAATCTTCAAAAGACTCGCAGTCCAATACTCTTGAGTCAATGAATATATGCCTCTCACTTCCGACAGGAATAATCTAATTAAATAATCTCTGCAGTAACTAAATTATCGTAAAGTTAGGCCAAGAAGATCATCGTCAATGAAAAAAAAGCTAAATTAGCATGATTCTCCACTAATATAAAGGCGTTTATCATTTCAAGAGACTTCCAAGCGGTAGTCAGTGATAGTAGTTAAGATGCTACCAAAGCTAGGCAATTACCCACAATAAGATTTTCAAAATACAGCAATTTAGTAGCACCTTGAAAGTGTATATTCAGCACTTTAAATTTGAAGGAAAGGCGGAAAAGAAAGCCTCCCCCTCACCACTGAACTGTTTGAATGTTATGCAAAGAATCACTTCTGCATTATAAACGAATATTTTTAATTATCATTCTGCATTCATTGACGGAATTCTTTTCATGTAGGCAACAAAGCTCGATAATGCGCAGAAGGAGAGGAAGATCGGTTAGAAAATTGACACGCATTGCACGCAAGCATCTAATTTCACTTCTGTGCTGCTCCACCAGACGCTAACGATAAGTTAAAATTTCTACTACTGTAGCAACCACAAATATAAAAACTGAGAAAAAAAAAACGCAATTATTAAAGAAATTGAAACAACAGTAGATCTCTAGCATATTGTTACACACAAAAGCAGGCCAGTATCGCAGACGGGAAGACTGGTGGAATGAAAGCGGTATACCCAGAATAATTTTCTTCTTGCTGCTCGCACCGACGCTAACGATAAGTTTAATATTCTTACTATGAATTAGTAAAAGTTATTTAAAAACTCGATATAACGAATTATAAAAGAATTGAAATATAAGAGACGAGTTTAGCGATTGTTGAGACAAAATCGACAAAATCGTCTTGGATTCCTCTTTGATATCATTCAAGCTGAATGGTCCATTCCGAAAAATCCCGGGAGGGATAAGAAAAGGAGGCACTAAGACGAAAAAACGCAGAGTTTGGGTAGATTGGCGGGCATCAATGATAAAAAAGAAAACAAAATTGAATGTTATTTCTAAACACACACTCAAATGAAGCTGAAGGCTGCAATTACTTCTTGCAAAGAATACAATCCAGGCTTTCCCGAAAAATCTTTCAGAATAAGCTTGACGGTGGGAAAAAGCAAAATGGATTAAAATTTAATGGACACTCTCGAATCACAAAACTGCATTACTAATAACAAGGTGAAGAAGTGAAAGGTCATTTTCGGTGGTCTTGACGAAAGTCCTCAACACACGGTGACATAGGTGAGTCATAAGCCAAACTATAGAACTTAAGCATCCATTAACAATATTGTCATAAAGTTGGTGAAATCTGTTTCTGTTTACTTACCGCTCTCCATATTTTATCTGATCAACCATTGACTGAACAATATCAATCTCACACTATCTTTTACTAAACTGTGTGCAAACGAAAATTTATATTTAAAACTCAATTACTAGTCACTCGTTCGCTTGTTTAAATAGGTTATCTTATCAACGTAAGACATAGTTAAGTATCGACAATTTTATAGAAGTATTTCGAGGCTCAATCTTCGTTTCTGTATATTTATAAGGGTAAGTACATATATATTACTGTAATACTATTATATTTGTCAATTTTATAATTAATATAACTATACTACTTATTAGTACAAGTTTTATATAAGTAGAGAACTTAGCGATGAACTGCTACATAACTTAGCGTACTAAACGTATGTTAATACTCTATAGTTAATACGTAAATGCATTAAAGTAAAAATCATAATATATAATATATATATAATTAATAGATTATATAATATTTATTATATATCATATATACTATTCATATATACAATATAATACTACATCAATTTGAAAAGTAATTAACCAAAAGCACTTAACTTCACTAGCTCACTACTGTACTACTACTAACTCACTACTATCTACTAATATAACTACTCCTTTTCCTTTATCAGGGTGACAGCTTAATGTGGATTTGACTAATATAATAATAATAAAATAATAATGTAATTATAATTGTATGAGATGGATAATTCAGAAAAACGTTGATGACAATTTTCTCGTATTTATTTCTTTATATACCAATAATCCCGGGAAAAAGAAAAATTTTTTTATTTTATATTCGGATCCCGGGAATTCACCCGAAAATCCAGGTGCATCTGTTCAGATGGATGAATTTAGGGGCGTGTTAGGTGTAGAGAAAAATTTGATAAAAATGCGGAGTTGACGCCATAGGAAAGAGCTGTGGCGTGAAGAAGGCGTTAACAATGAAGAGAATAAAGACGAATGTACATTCAGACTTGTTTGTGAGTCATAATGAAAATGGCCGAATGGTTGATAGCTTACGCTTGGTTTTTTAAGTCGGAATGATATAGTGCATGATGAGCGGGAAATAGACTAGCTGGACATCAAAGAAAGAAAACCATTGAAGTTAGTTAAAAAATTCAGTGAAGGTAGGGAATTAGTATTCATTTAAGCAAGAGACGAGAAGAAAGCGTGCATAATAATACGGAGAGTGAAATGGTAGGATTTGCTGGCCTGGCTCAAAGGTATGACCTCACTCACAGATGACGAGAGTACCACTTCGGATTTACTGACTGTCGAAAGAAACCCTTTAATTTTAATAAGAAGCAAACAAAAGTTATATATATACATTGTGATTTTTTGTTATTTAAATTAGACATTTCGTTATAAATTATATTTATTTCATGTTTGTGTTTTCTTAGGACCAATGATCCTCTTAGGTGCAATTCATAAAAATATTTTTTACTTACTATGATGGAGAAACTTTCTTTTATGCTATTATCTGGATTATCTCAGCGTTCTTCTTTGAAATGTTGGAATATTTTACTCTCGGCATTTACTTATGTTGCGACATTCACATGTTGAGGGTATTCGTTGAGTATCTAATATAAGTGGAGCTACATCCACTTTCATAATATTTAAATCGGCACGCAATGTTACTAGTACACCATTCTGTAGCGCTGCATGAGTATAGAAGCACATACATGTTCAGCTTCAATGGATTGTAGTATGTTCTTATTGAAAGCTTTATCCATCTTTTGTTTTAATATGCTATTTTAAAATTAATTTCAATTTCTTTCTTCTTATTTTATGTCTATTTCAATCAGTTTTATAATATACTATAATCTTAGAGGAGTGAAGTAGTCTAAATTCAAGTATGCTCCTTTTTTCCGTAGATTTAATACAGGCATAAATTTTCCCTTATTCTTTAATTTAATATGCAACGCCTAGGTAATTAGCACAATTATTTTTAAGGTTTCAAAAGTAAATTTCAAACCACTAAAGTAGTAAGTAACCCACGTGCGCGGCAACCTATTTCGATATGAAGGAATAGAGATATATTAGTCTTATGTGGAGGAATTGACAGACCGAAGGTCTGTCAATCCGACAAACAGACAAACCGAAGGTTTGTCTGTGTTTGTCTGTCATTGATTATTATTTTTTATTACGCGCGCGTGCGCACATCCACATACACATACACATTATTATTATTATTATTATTACGCCGAAAAAAAAATTGAATCCTTCGTAGAAGGATTCAATTTTTGAGCCGACTCCGACTCCGACTCCGACTCCGGCTCCTGCCCTGCTTCGCGCCGCGCCGCACCGCACCGCACCGCACCGCACCACGCCGATTCCGTCTCATCCTCTGAAGTTTTATTATTATTATTATTATTATTATTATTATTATTATTATTATTATTATTATTATTATTATTATTATTATTATTATTATTATTATTATTATTATTATTATTAAATGATTTTTAGGCTCCGGCTCCAGCTCAGCCTATGGCTCCGATATATATCTATATGGGTTAGAGTTATCGTTCTGGTTAAAATTTGGAGGGTGGTTAGATGGTGAGGTACCCTAATCGTAGCTGATGTTACATCCCCCATGGGGACCCCGAAGGGGTCCCACCCCCCATTAAAAAATCGAAATGCTCGTAATTGGTTGAAATTTGGTGATAAGATTCAGAATTGAATTTCTAGAAATAGTTGATATGGGAATCTGAGGAGTTGGCTCCGGCACCGGTGCTGGAGCCACTGCGGTGCCGAGTTAAGAAACAGTCGTATAACAACAATACTGGTGTGTTTATATGGGTTTATCGGAGAACCAGTTTTTAAGATGCTCGAATACGATTGTTATAGAGTCCGGTAATAGGGTGGTGAGGACCCCTTGAGCGGGTCCTGACTGGAAAAAAACACCGAGTGCAAAACAAAGGACGAAGGACGGAAGAAAGAAGGATGAAAAGATGAATAAGGAAGGAAAGAGTGGAAAAGGAGTCTGACACAGAGGAGTAAGAGTTGACAGCCGCACCGGTGCTTGCTCCGGGCGGGCGAGTTATTAATATTTTGTGTAATGATACAATATCGATGTCTTTATATATGTTATTGTGATCTGTAGATTTCGAAAAAAATGGTTTCAGAACATGCAAGAAAGAAATAAATAATAAATAATAATATAATAAATAAATAAAATTTCTTATTCTTTTTATGTTTAATAACTTTCAAATTTACGTTTTTTACATAGTCTGAAGCAGTAAATCAGTAAATCAACCCCACCATCCACCCAGCTCCTCATGCCATTTGTGATCTATTTGATCTATTGATCTATTGAGCTACTGATCTATTGATCTATTGAATCTAGGTCAAAATTTTTTAACTAAATTGTCATGTTTTACATACCCTAAATCAGTAAATCAGTAAATCAAGCCACCCAACCTAGCCTCCTGACCAGTTGTGATCTTTGATCTTATTGAATCTATGCTCTATTGATCTATTGATTAAGGTCAATTTTCACTAAAATTGTCATGTTTTACATACCCTAAATCAGGTAAATCAAGTAACGCAACCCAATCGCTACCCTCTCAGTCCAATCATTGATCTTTATTAATCTATTGATTATTGATCTATTATCCTACTTGGATCTATTGATTAAGGTCAATTTTTTACTAAAATTGTCATGTTTAACATACCCTAAATCAGTAAATCAAGTCAATCAAGCCACCCGAACCTACCCTTCTGTCAATCATGATCTTTGATGCTATTGATCTATTGATTAAGTCAAATTTTTACTAAATTGTCATGTTTAACATACCTAAATCAGTAAATCAGTAAATCATAGCACCATCAACCTACCCTCCTGATCAGTTGTGATCTATTGATCTATGAATCTATTGATCTATTGATTCTATTATGACTCTAATTGACCTCTATTGATCTATTCACAAATCCATTGATTAGGTCAAATTTTTTTACTAAAGTTGTCAATGTTTTACATACCCTAAATCAAGAAATCAGTAAATCAAAGCCACCCAACCTACCCTCCTGTCAATCACCATGATCTATTGATCTATGATCTTTATGATTAATTGATTTAAGTCCAAATTTTGCTAAATTGTAACGTTTTAGCATAACCTAATGCAGTACAACTCAGTAAATTAAACTACCATCCCTCCACCCTCCTGTTCATCCCTTGATCCTTTGATCTATTTGATCTATTGATTCAAGGTCACATTCGACATCATTTTTTGATAATACATAACATAAATCAAGTTTCTTTTACAAAGATTCACTCAGATATATGTTACGTAACAAAGTTCACATGATAAAGCTCTTACCCGCGCACCATCTGAAACTATGAATATAAATACACAACGGACAAACCTGACTATGCCTTTAAACAAAGTTCACACTTAACAACAGTAAAAGTAACATAGCATACAAGGACGTAACCTATTCAACACTTTCTCAAACAGCCATATTCTTAACATAACAATGTTAATTTATATTAACATGTTAATTTTAACTATAATTTATCACAACATTGGTTAATTATTATACTGATCAACGTGTATACTCTAACGTAATAAGGTTTCCACATTAATAAAGCTAACATGACGTAACATGAACTAAAACAAAATAATGTACAAAGACAAACCTATACACAATTTAGGCAACCCAGCGAATAAAGCTGTAACGATAAACAAACGTCTCAGATAACTTAACACCATAAAGTAACTAACATTGCATGCAAAACGTAACCTACTCTTACTTTTTCCAAGGATATTTCTACCATATTAACGTTAATCTTACACTGCACATCAGTACATTTAGCAAAAATTTATCACAACATTGGTTAATTATCATACTGATCATGAAATATACTCTAACGTAACAAGGTTTCCACTATCAATCCTAGAGCTAACATGAATGTACATGAACTAAAAAGAAAATAATGCTGTAATATTTAAAAAAAAATTTAATGATAAGCCGTACCCTACCTTCATATACCTAATGGATAAAGACAAACAAAGTTAAGTTTTACCCTCTGTAAAGCTAAACTATGAACATAATACTTAACACACAACAACCAGACGAATAAAACAGCTACATAACAACTTAGTCAATAAAGCGAACTTACGAGGGGAAGTAAAACAAGTTTCATTTTTATAACATATAATTTTCATTGAAAACAGCGTTATATCATAAAAACATATAATACATAAAAAACAATGTTTTTTTAAATATAGTTAAATTCATCTAATCAGAGAACATAGGATTCAAGTTGGGTAAGTTCTATATATTTCTCTAAAGATTCAACACCCTTCTTTTGAAAGGATGTAACATAAATGCCTTCCGCAGCACTAAACCATTTTTTCAGCATATTTTGATTCAGCAGCACTCATTCTCTTCATACAAAAGAGAAGTAAATTCATCGAAGCTGATAGTTATTAAAGCATTCCTGTATACAGTAATTATACGGGAAACCAATCGTTTGTGTAAATATCATAGCTTACACCATGTGCTATATGTATTAAGTCCCAAGTATGTCCAACAGTCGTTAGATGCGATGTTAATTCGTTTTTTTATTTTAAGCAGTGCTGTAATATTTTTTCAGATGTTCGACCTGTGAAACTATACACGTACGCATGAAGGTCACACATTCGATGGGTTTCCAGTAGTTGCGTTAAATCAAGGGTTTTAATATCGTCACACGACGAGAACACAGCGTCTATTCTATTAGAACCTCTAACGTTTCTTTTCAGTTAGATATTTCACTGCTTCAGTTCGATTACAGATGACACCATTTATCTCTATCCATCCCTGCTGCAATTTGAATAATCTGATGAAACTCTCAACACAAATGAATAAAGGTCCTATTATCTTGAACCTCTTGGATGAATAACAAGGCATGTATCGTATCCATTCGGTTGACGATAATATAAATAACATCGTTTGGGAAATAAGAAGCTTCCTCTCGTGGAAAATATCAACACAGGTTTAGAGATGCGAGGAGATGCCATCGTCCAGCACAGCGAAAATGTCCTACTGACGAAAATCGTATGCGTAAACAACCCTTAAAATGTAATGAGATTCTTCTTTCAACCAAATTCAGAAGAAAGTACAAGAATCACGACGTACGAACGAACATATCAACTCAAAAGGTATATATTCTCGTTAGACAAACAACAACAACAACAACAACAACACAACAACAACAACAACAACAACATATTCTAATCAACAACAACACACACCAACAACACAATACATGTACAAAATATAAGTTCTTTTATATAACTATCAACGATTGTGCTAACGTAACAGTGTTTTCACATTAATAATGCTAACATAGCATTAACCAGAACTAAGAATATATTGTACAATGGCAAAACCTGACACACCTTACGCACGAATAAACTATTAACTTTAACAATCCCGCGCTTAACAACAGTAAACTACATACAATTCATACAAAACGTAACCTATTCCAACACTTTTTCAACATATCTCTAATAGCAACAATGTAAATTTTACATTAACATTCGTAATATTTAAACAAAAATTTTAGCATAACCATAGTCTAAGCATCATATCTGACAACAAATAATTTGCAATGTAACAAATTTTTACATCAACTTCGTAATATTTAACACAAAATTCATCATAACCTCGTAAATATCATAAACCCAAACGAATAATTGCAAACATAACAAAGTTTTAACCAAACATAACATAAAAAAAAATTTTATCCTGACATAACATAAAAATAAGTTCTTTGAATAAAATATCAGAGTAAAGCGTAATAGTTTACTGATTTTAAAGCAGTAAATCAGTAAATCAGTAAATCAAACCACCCATTCCTGCAGTCCCCAACCCATCCACCCGTCTATGATCTATCGATCTATAGATTCAGGTCATATTTTCGAGTATCATTTTGGATCAGAAACAGGTAAAGACGTATTATTCAACAAATCCCTAAAAAGTGACATCTATCAAAGATACCAGAGATCGCGAACAATGAATTGAAACACTATCTTTCATCAAAGTGTCACACGTCTCGAGTATAACATCCAATTTTGAACTATGAATAAACGTAGACATTAGCAAAATTCTCGGCAAACCTGACATTCTCAACAAAAACTTCAACCTATGACTCAGCGTTTCTAACACATATCGTCAGGTAACAGTAATATCTTACAACCCTCAATCATTTCTCTACCAAACTCAGTGTTTAATTTTAACCCTGTCATAGTAAATATTACAAACGTCCTAACTTACGAAATTAAACATGGTTTCATTAACCAAAGAGTATCTAAAGCAACACCACATCCCTCCCAAGAGAAAACCCAGGGGGGATGCGCCCCCTTGAAAGGGTGGGAATCTGAGAGGGGGGAATCACCCGAAGGGGGTGTAACAGCGGGCTTTGGGCTCAGCCTCGTTGAGGGTAATGCCGCTTTTACACCCTTGGGGTGATCGCCTCTCAAGATTCCCACCTTTCAGGGGCGCATCCCCTTGGGTTTTCTCTCGGGATGTGGTGTGTTGCTTAGATACTCTTGGTTAATGAAACCTGTTTAATTCGTAAGTTAGGTACGTTATGTAAATATTTCTATGACAGGTGAAATTTAACCATCTGATTTGGTAGATTGATAATGTATTGGTTTGTTAATGTATATTTTACTGTGTTACCTGCGTGATGTTTAGAAACGTTGAGTTCTAGTTGTTAAGTTTTTGTTGAGTAATGTAGGTTTGCCGAGAATTTTGCTAAAATGTCTACGTTTATTTCATAGTTCAAATGACATTTATACTCGAGCGTGTGACACTTTTGATAGATAGTGGGCAATTACATTGTTCGCGATTCTGGTATCTTTGATAGATTGGGCACTTGTTAAGGATTTTGTTAGATAATACGCGTCTTTACCTGTTGCTGATCCAAAATGATCTCGAAATGACCTGAATCAATAGATCGATAGATATTGACGGGTGGATGGGTAGGGGACTGCAGGAATGGATGGTTTGATTTACTGGATTTAACTGAATTTACTGCTTTAAAATCAGTAAACTATTACGCTTAACTGTGATTTTTTATTCAAAGAACTTATTTTTATGTTATTGTCAGGATAAAATTTTTAATTTTTATGTTATGTTGGTTAAAACTTTGTTATGATTTGCAATTATTCGTTTGGGATTATGATATTTAAACGAGGTTATGATTGAATTTTTTGTCAAATATTACGAAGTTGATGTAAACAATTTGTTACGTTAGCATTATATTTGTTATCAGTATGAAGCTAGACCTTGGTTATGCTAAAAATTTTTTTGTTTAAATTTAAATTTTTAATATAAATTAACATTGCTATGTTAGAGATATGCTTGAAAAAGTGTGAATAGTATTTTTGTATGAAGTGTTATGTAGTTTACTGTTGTTAAGCGGCGGAGTTGTTAATGTTAATAGTTTAATTCGTGCGTAAGGTGTGTCAGGTTTTGCCTTTGTACAATATATTCTTAGTTCTGGCCATGCTATGTTAGCTTTATTAATGTGAAAGCACAGTTACTTAGCACATAAATTCGTTGATAGTATATTAAAGAATTTATTCTTTGTACTATGTTGTTGTTGTTGTTTGTTGTTGTTGTTGTTTGTTGTTGTTGTTGTTGTTGTCCTAACGAGAAAATATACCCTTTTGAGTGATATGGTTGCGTTTGTACGTCGTAAATTCTGTTACTTTCTTCTGATTGTTAAGAAAGAATCTCATTACATTTAAGGGTGTTACGCATACGATTTTCCGTCAGTAGGAACAATTTTTCGCTGTGTTGGTACGATGGCAGCCCCTCGCATCTCTAAACCTGTTGTTGATATTTTCACGAGGAGCGTTGTTATTCCAACATGTGTCATTTATATTTAATCGTCAAACGGATGGAGTCCGATACATTGCTTGTATTCCATCAGAGGTTAAAATAATAGACCTTTATTCATTTGGTTGAGAGTTCCTCAAGATTATCAATATTGCAGCAGGATGGATAGGGATAAATGTGTGTCATCCTGGTAATATCGACAGCAGTGAAATCATATAACTGGAAAGATTAACGTTGAGAGGTTCTAAATAGATAGACGTTGTGTTCTCGTCGGTGTGACGATATTAAAACCTTTGATGTACGCCACTACTTGAAACCCATCGATTGTGTGACCTTCAGACATACGGTGTATAGGTTTCACAGTTCGAACATCCGAAAATATTGCAGCATTGCTTAAAATAAAAAAACGATTAACATCGCATCTTAACGATGTGAACATACTTGAGGACTTAATACTTATACGCACCATGGTGTAATCTATGTATTTACACTCAAACATGTGGTTTCCCGCTATAATAGTATACAGGAAATGCTTTAATAACTTCAGCTTGGATGAATTTTAACTTCTCTTTTGTATGAGAGAATGAGTGCTGCTGAATCAAAATTTGCCGAAAATGGTTTAGTGCTGCTGAAGGCATTTTATAGTTACATCCTTCAAAGGGTGTTGAATTTTAGACGAGATATATAGACACTTACCCAACTTGAATCTTATGTTCTCTGATTAGATGAATTCATATATTTAAAATAAACTGATTTTTTTATTTTTATATGTTTTTATTATTACTATACACGCTCTTTTAATTGAAAATTATATGTTATAAAAAATGAAAACTTGTTTTACTTCCCTCGTAAGTTTGCTTTTAATTGACTAAGTTGTTAATGATAAGCTGTTTATTTCTCTGGTTGTTGTGTGTTAGGTATGTTATGTCATAGTTTAGCTTTACCGAGGGTAAACTTTACGTTGTTTGTCTTTATCCATTAGGTATTATGATGGTTAGGTTACGGTTATGTAAATTTTTTTGTTAAATATTACAGATTATTTTTTCTTAGTTCATGTTACGCCATGTTAGCTTATTGATGTGGAAACCTTGTTACGTAGAGTATATTTGATCAGAATGATAATTAACCAATGTTGTGATAAATATTTGCTAAAATGTTTAACCTGCGTCAGTGTAGATTAACGTTAATCATGGTAGAGATATCCTTGGAAAAGTAAGAGTAGGTAACGTTTTTGCCATGCAGTGTTTAGTTACTTTACTGGTGGTTAAAGTTTGGGACTTTGTTAATGTTCACAGTTTATTCGTTGTAAGTTGGTGGTTAGGTTTTGTCTTGTAGATTATTTCCTTAGTTCATGTTACGTCATGTTAGCTTATAGATGTGGAAACTATACGTTAGAGTACTACACGTTGATCAGTATATATAATTAACCAAATGTTTGATAAATTTTAGTTAATATTAACATGTTAATATAAATTAACATTGTTATGTTAGAAGTATAGGCTTGACAAAAGTGTGAATAGGTTACGTCCTTGTTATGTATGTTAGTTACTTTACTGTTGTTAAGTGTGGTAACTTTGTTAAGGCATGTCAGGTTTGTCGTTGTGTATTATAGTTCATGAGTTCGAGATGATGCTATGTTAGCTTATTAATGTGGAAACTTTGTTAACGTCAACATTTTATTGATTGATCTTTGTATGAAGAACTTGATTTTATGTTATGTTGTAATCCAAAATGATAGTCGAAATGTGACTTGAATCAATAGATCAATGATCAATAGATCAAGGGATGAACAGGAGGGTGGAGGGATGGTGTTTTGATTACTGATTTACTGATTTTAGGGTATGTAAAACCGTTACAATTTTAGCAAAAATTGACTTAAATCAATAGATCAATAGATCAATACATCAATAGATCAATAGATCATGATGGACAGATGGGTAGGTTGGGTGCTTTGATTTACTGATTTACTGAATTTACTGCTTTAGGGTAAAAATGAACAATTTTTAGTAAAAAAATTTGACCTTAATCATGAATCAATAGATCAATAATCAATAGATCATAGATCACAACCTGGTCAGGAGAGTGAAGGTTGGGTGGCTTGGATTTTACTGATTACCTGATTTAGGGTATGTAAAACATGAGCAATTTTATGTAAAAAATTTGAACTTTTAATCAACTAGATCAATTAGAAATATAGATCAATAGTCATTAATCAATAGATCAATAGATCATGATTGGACAGAAAGGGTAGGTTGGGTGGCTTTGATTTACTGATTTACTGATTAGGGTATGTAAACAATGACAATTTTAGTAAAAAATTTGACCTTTATCAATAGATAATAGATCAATAGATCAATAGAATCAATAGATCACCTAGATCACTGATTGGACTGGAGGGTAGTTTGGGTGGCTTGATTTACTGGATTACTGATTTAGGGTATGTAACACATGACAATTTTAAATTGACCTTAATCATAGATAAATAGATCATAGATCCAATAGATCAATAGATCAATAGATCAATCAATCAATAGTCAATAGATCACAACTGGTCAGGAGGGTAGGTTTGGGTGGCTTGATTACTGATTTACTGATTAGGCGTATGTAAAACATGAACAATTTTTTAGTAAAATTGACTTAATCAATCGATATCAATAATCAATAGATCTAATCGATCAATAGATCAATCAGATCAATAAAAGAAATTTTTTTTTCCAAAAAAAAAACAAACGGGGGGTTTTTCCCCCCCCCCCCCCATGAGGGTTGGGTGGATGGTGGTTGATTTTACTTGATTTACTGGCTTAGACTATGTAAAACGTAAATTTGGAAGTTATAACAAACAAAAAGAATAGCAAATTTTATTTATTTATTTATTTATTTTATTTATTTATTTTTTTTTTTTCTTGATGTTTCTGAAACCATTATTTTTCGAAATCTACAGATCCAATAACTATGAATAAAGACATTCAATTATTGTATCATTAAACCAAATACTTTAATAACTCGGCAACCGCACGGGCCAGCACCGGGCCTCCCTGTCCACTCCTATCCTCTGTGTCAGACTCCTTTTTCAATTCTTTCGCTTCTTTATTCATTTTCATCTTCTTTCTCTCCTTTGTCCTTTGGGTTTGCACTCTGTGTTTTTTTTTTCAGTCAGGAC
>JABUQX010110942.1:0-7500 GCA_015478945.1 Trachelipus rathkii
ATATAGCCATTAATTCTGCCGTAAAATTGAAGCATGAGGGGGGGGGTATGGGAGAGGTTGCGGTCAGGAAAGACAGCAGATGCGCCCACCTGTCTCCCTCGTTTTGGAGTCGTCAGTAACAACTGAAGTAAAATTCATCGTGATGCGGAATGAGCTCAGGAAATGAATGGCTTTTAAAAAGGCAGCGGGGATTGGCAAGATTTGTAAGAGAGGTTAGAGGCAAGCAATGGTGGGAGCTTGGGATAGCCAGGTGTGGTAACCCTTCGTCGTAAAAGAAAGGCAGCACCTTTTTGCAAAGGGATGATTAAGGATTTAGGAATGTTTATGAACTGTGTTTGCAAATCGCCATAAATTAGGATTCTGAGGTATCTCCTGCTGAATTGGTGTACCAGGAGAGACGGTAAATTCGGGTTTTGAAAACGTAAATAACCTAGTGATGAATGTAATTCTCTTTCAAAGGGAGAAAGTGGCATCACATTGGCTTCTCAACTTCAAGGCTCACCGGGGGGACGACCGGAAGGCTCGCAGTGGAGAATAAAGAGATAAGATAGATATTTATTGAGAGATGGGATCTAACAGGTGCAGTAGTGTTGTGGAGGTTTCTGACCGTATCTGCACGCATACTCCAGTTTCGATCGATTAGGGCGATGTAGAGGCGTAAAGAAGACTCTGGCGTCAGCACCAAAGGATTTTTGGAGGACGAAATGACGAAACAGGTAGAGACAGCGCATGACAAGTTGTTTTCCCGGCGTGTGGGATATAGCGGTGCTTGTTAAATGGTGCATAATGAGATGAGATATATATATAGATTTGACGCTGTGGAAGTAAGCAGAGATAGAGGAGAGATTAGAGTTAGAGATTCACATAGGAAAAAGGTGGCAAGTTCTTCGATTCCTTTTTTTTCTTAAAAAGCACTGCTGAGGTTTGGTGGGAGAAAAATGGAAACCATGGGAGTTAAACCATTGTGAAATATTCTCAATAGCTAGTTGAAGTTGCCGTTCGAGAAAAAGCAGCCTGGCACCTGGCTATATATAACGCAAGGTCATCGAATAGAGAGAAAAAATTGACAGTCGCTTGCATAGAAGTAACGACTATCATTAAATCCGAGGCACATGTAGTACACTTAGAACCTCCGCCTGCGGAACCCTTCATCCAGAGTAAAGTGGCGTGAAAGAATAGAAGAGCACTGAACCTGGATAGATCTGTTTGTCAGAAGGCATTTGATGAAAAGAGGGAAGTTGTTACGCGGAAATCAGCGAATGAGTTTAAGGAGAATCATCAGTTCTCCCACCGTTGTGTGTAAGCTTTTTCAAGGGTCAACAAAGACACAAAGATACCATCACCAGTTGAGAAGGCTTTCCGGATGTCATGGTCTAGTTTTTAACAAGGGATCCGCGTTCGAACGATTTTTGCGGAAACACCCAACTGGAAGTTTGAAAAAGCTTTGCGGCTTTCTCCAGAAAGGGAGAAAGTGCCATAAACCATTCTTCCATTAATGTAACAGGAACTGACAGGTCAGCGAAATAGGTCTTTGGCTGTCGCACTTCAGATTTCTCTTGCAGATTTGGGGATAGGAATTACAAAAGATGTAGTCAAAATAGATGGAAAAGAGATTCGATCCAGATTCTGTATATAGTCCAGCAGAAATGTTTGATGCTGGGGATGGGTACTATGAGGAGCATAAATCTACAAATCTGTCCTGGCCAAGAGCACCGTCTTTGCTATTTCGCCAATGCAGTTTGATACTCTGCAAGTGTAAGCAAAAGAAGGTTGTAGGTACGTCTTCCCTTGCGCTTTTGAAATTCTGCAGTGCTGTGTGCAGTCTCAGTGAGCTGAAGGCTTCCAGGGTAGAGGAAGAACTCAAGTGGCCAAGCAAACTAGTAACTAACGCATCCGCTAGCAGCACAGGAGCGGAGATCGTGTTGGGTTATATGAGGCCATACGGAGGACTGTGGTGTGAGTTGGCTGGACGCGACGAGATAATTTTCGGTGTAATTTTCCACACTAAAAGAAGGTGAGTTGTGGAGTTAACAGTCGATGTAATGACAGTTCGAAACAATGGTTTTACGCACATTTGGCGACTTTAATTCGCGAGATCTCGCTTGCTCATGCTGCATTTAAAAATAATCATGTTTTGGGTATTACGAGTCTTTTTGGTATTGGCTGTAGAGTTTTCTCTCTTGCCTCGTTGCTTGGGCGGCACTCTTGATCCACCAAGAGTTTGCGCCGCCGCCTGCCTGAGGAAGATTGCGGAATGTAAGCTTCCTGCTGACGAGATAGACGATTGCGGAAGTAGCGAAAGCGCATCATCAACGTCGGAAACCGGTTATTGAGGAAAAAAATGTATAACTGTGCTGATTTAAAGGAACACACCCGCTTCGATCATAAACGCCAGCTGGAGATTAGGTTTAGCATTGGCTTAGGGTAAAGGCTATTTAAGCTATTGGGTATATGATCGCTGCGACTAAATAATCAAAGCGGGAACAGGTACAGCGATCCATAAGGGGATGGTGAGCATAAGAAATATCATACAGAAGAAGGAGTGTTGTATTTAACGCTCATATGTAGGGATATCTTGTGGTTTAAGGCATCCCAGGAAAATGGGGTTAGGAGATCTTTAGGATCTTGACTAGACGAAGTGAGTCACCCATACAGGGGGTGCGGAGGTTGAAAGTTTCCTGTATAACACACCGGAGTAGGGAGCTGTTTGTTAAAAGATCAGCTAAGTCGACCTTAGACAATTCCTACTAGCGGGACAAGTAGATCGAGGGCAGATAGTAAGGTGCGAGTGGACAAGCAATTCGTTGCTGCCACTCGCATGAAGTTTTTAGTTTGGAGAGGGCTGGAGAATAGGGGACAGATTTGTAAATGAGTATTCCTGCACCTCCCCTATCATTGTAACCTTTTTCTATAGAGGCTAGCGGTGATTTATATTCGACGGGTTGAAGAAAGTCGCTGATGACAATTCAAGTTCTTGTAAACATTACAACATTTGGTGTACACGAGCATTTATTGTTTGAACAAGTTTCTTCGAAATTAGAGTGGGTAAGCCACGGCAATTCATTTGAAGGAAAGTGGCCATGCTGATTTGTTATATATACTTAATAAGTGGATGGTCTTTTAGAGACTCGTCTTTGTGGAGTAAGGGGTAGTGTTGAGGTGGGTTTCGATGGGAGAGGAAAAGATAGACGTGGTAATCTCGCGAGGTGGGGCAACTATCCTGGAGGTAAGAGTGCTCATACACAAAGATTTTTGGGGTTGTATGACTCTTTTGGGAAGGAGTTTTCAGATTGTTCTGGTGAGGGCTTCACCATGATGGGAGATAAGTTTGAGTTTCAGACTAAGTCCACTTATTATGTGGGGTTTGGCTTACAGTTTATAATGTTCAATATGAGAGCGGCTATCAGTATCTGCTTAAGCCAAGCAGATTCAGAATGGTGGGAATGATTATAGAGTGGTTCGCATGGATAAAGGGAAGGAAGGTGTCACCGGAAGGGTGTCGTCTTTTTGAGAATGTGTTGGGGGTTGCGGTATTGGGTTCCAATATAGGATTCAATGGATTGGCAAGGTATGATACTGGAGATTTGGCCAGTAATTCATCATGCGAGTGATTTTGAAGGGAGATTGGACAGTTTGATTGGAGAATGGGGCCTCTGGGTTGCTCTTCATGACTCACAGACTTAAACGTTTAGAACGTTTGCTACGTTTTACGTTGAACAGTTCTTCCATTATATTTCTCCGGAATGGCAGAAGCCTTAGAAAGAGAATGGTCCTCACCTCACTCCTTGCTAGAGCTTTATCCATTCATCTGCTAGGGTAATAGAATCCCTTATGGGAGTGCTGATATAAGGAAATTCGGAGAAGAGTTATAGGCAAGATCAAGAAGAGCTAGAAGGTTATCTTGCAGACTATTAGAGGCGTTGGTTTGGTGGGTTGTTCAATAATAGCTGTGGGTGTTTTGAGTACGGAATCTGTTTGAAGCATTGCTTTTTTGTCTCTGAGAAATTTATGGCGAGTTCTTCTGAGTTGCCATTTTTACGTCTGGGGTTACTGGGTTTTTGTTTAAAATTTGGATGCTCTGTTATTTAACCGAATAATCTTTTAACTTGGGCGCTATATCTATTCTGTGTGTTTTAGAAACCTGCTTTTTTCAGGGATTTGAGTAAGAAGTGGGAGGGGCGAATTTTAGGGACAAAGAGACAGACCTTTGGCAATAAGATTTGGTGAACCTAATTGGATAGGGGTATGAGCCGTTTATCTTGGCAGGAAAATGCCTTTCCAATTTTGGTACTGGATGAACCAGCTTACTTTCATTGCTGATTTGTTGAGAGCTGGTACTCGGGATATAGGGTTGTTAATGGCTTTTTGGACAGGAGATTGAATCAAGGGCTGCTTTTGTACTAATTAGAGGAGTTTGGTAGTGTGGGCAATACAGGCAGACAGGTTGCAGTAACTGCCTGAGTTTCATTGGAATTTAGGAGAGGAGTTCTGTTGGGATGGGGTTGTGTTGGCGGATTAACACCGCGGAGGCGTGTGGGCAGCTGTAATTGTGGCGTGAAGATTGACTTTGGTTGTCTGATCATTTTTCATTGAGCTAGGCGTACGCCATCTCTCTGCTCATTATTTTTGTATGGCGCTACTCAAAGCTTCATTCAAACAGGTAAGACGGCATTTGAAAGAGGAAGCACTGTGGTCCTCCACAGTTTCTACAGTTACGGGTATTTTCACAGGGAGTGTGAAATAATTTCCGCAGATTGGGGCAGTATGTCATCGGTCCCTTACACGTATTTTCGGGGATGGACCAACTGATTGACATTTGAGCAACGTCTGGGTCGAGGGATTAACGTGCGAACACTGTGACTTGGAAACCCTATTTTTACCTTTGTAGGTGGATGAGGGGTATTAAAGGTCAGCAACAAACGAGGATTTGGTTTATCAGGTGACTCCCTACGAGGGGGAAATCTATAAATGTTTGTACCGGAAAATCTTTTCTGCTGGAGATTTCTCATAATGACATCTAAATCTTCGTCTTTCTGTTCATAACAAAATAGTGCTTAAATGCGTGGCTTATTATATCATCAGGAGAGAAATAACAGGAAATGTTTGCGAAGACGTTAAGGGATGAGCAATCATTGAACTTTGGTTTCGGGTTAGCACTTGTAACGAGAATGGATCCATTTCTCATTAATGTGGCTGGAGGGTCTTTAACTTCTAAAACTTTTTCAAGTACATAGCTGAGAAATATGGTTCTGTGCTCTGGAAGAGCTTTGAAGGTAGCGGATCGCAGTATGTGATCAACACGAACACCCCATTATCATAAAGTCAATACAAAACACAGAAAATAGAAAACTGATTGAATCCGTTTCATGGCATTAAAAACACATAATCACTTTAATCTAAGAAAGGAGAGATTTCAATTGGAGAACAACTAACCTATAGCTGAAAGAATGACACGCTGTTTCTGGAAAGAATTACTAAAGAAATTAATCTACCTAAAATGCACATCGTCAAAAAGATCTATTCACCCTACCCAAGTAGCCAAATAATCCAAAAGTAGCCAACCTCATCATAGGAAAAAATTTCACCCTTCGTAGTCCTAAGAGAAGTGTTTCGCATATGAACAGGGAATCTTGGCTGTTAACTTATTTCTTATATTTGTTATTCCTAAAGTGGGTTCTACTTTTGATATGTTTACTTAATTGTTACATTACAAATTAACAAATAAGTTTTTATCATACTCAAGGGCGGAAGATACTATTTCCTATATTATACTATAATATATATTATATTATACTATATCATTAATATATATATATATATTAATTAATATATAATATATTATTCTATGATATATAGTTCATAGTATATATACTATATATAGTATAATATTTTGTATTAGTATAATATATAATAGATTTATATATTAATATATATCTAATACTATACTATATATATATATATAGTATATATATAGTATATATATATACTATATCATCATAATCGTATATAATATTATATATATATATAATATATATAATTATATATATAGTATATATTATAGTTTATATATATATAATATATAATATATATATATTATAATATATATTATTATATATAATATATAATATATATAATATATATATACTATATATATATACTATATAATATCTATATTATCTTATATATATATATATATATATATATATATATATATATATTTATATATCTATATATATATATATATAGTATATATCCTTTTTCCAAGATTGGGAGGGTAGGGCGTGACATGGCATGCGGAAACGAGGTAGTAGGAAGACATACGACACAAGTTGAAAAGAAAGTCCAGCTTACCTGCTGCCTTCTTACTATTAGTGGGAGAACTCGGTCGCAGTCAGCAATCCACTGCGAGCTCTCACGGACCGACGACGGTTCCTTACTATGGCTATCTCAAGTGTAGGTCATCTGCCAGGTGGGCCACAACCATACCCCCTCCAAAACCAGCCATTCACCGTCTATTATGCACCTTTATTCTTGCCTTTGCCAAACTCACATTTCTCTCTTCAGACATTCGTTACTCATTCCACTTTTTTCTTCGGTCTCCCAGCCGGTCGATTCCAAACACTCTCACCACTTATACATCCGCTTAACCAACTGCTATCATTCATCCTTTCCCACGTGACCAAACCATTTCCAGGGTACTTTCATTTATTCTCTCATTTACCCTTTTCATCACACCACACAACTCTAATGACGTTCATTCTCATTTTTCAATTCTTTTCACACATTAACACGCCCCTAAGATTGTCATCTGAACACTTGAACTTAAGATCTATACATCTTATTATAGCCATAAGTCTCCACTACTATACTTAACAACATACCTCAATGTTAGACCTAGCGAACTCAAGACTTAGTCCTTTAATTCCCAGACACCTTCTAGCATTTCCACATTTTCCTATTACAATCTGCCATCATCATTTCCTTTCATCCAACATATATCTAATATTTTAAACTATGACACTTGGTTCAGCTGTCAACCAATCTAACTAACTTCACCCGAGGCTGTTCTCACTCAGGCACAAACCTTACTCTTATAAACGTTTACTTTCCAACACTTCTTTAACAACACCCTGGATGGCCAATCTCTCTACCCAATCTCCTCAACCTCTCCAGATTCCCACACAAAACAAATCATCCGCATATAACAGGTAGGGCACCTTCCACTCACTTCTATTCTCCATCATTCTAACACATTTCCTGCCCCCATCTCTAATTCTTCATAACCCATCCATATACAAATTGAATAACAAGGGGACATAACACATCCCTCTCTCACTCCGCTATTCATATTAACAATCACTTTTGACACGAGCTTTATTCTTACCGCGCTTCGACCATCATCATACTCTTTTAATACCATTCAGAGTCCTAATACCAACAACATATAGAACTAACTCTTTATACAGAGCTTCTCCTATTAATTCTATTATACTCTTGTTG
>JABUQX010110942.1:10000-12500 GCA_015478945.1 Trachelipus rathkii
ATAGAAGGTTTAAATTATTTTCTGAGACATATCATAAATGAAAGATAAAAGTATATATTATTATATATATATAAATCTTATATATAATATAGTATATAATACATATATAATATATAATATATACTGGTGTGTAAATGTCCCAAATGGTTTTGAGATTTATAAAGTACGAATAGATTGTTGCGATAAATGTCCCAAAAGTACTCATTTTTGGGAATTTATTGTTCTTTTTTGGGGTATATCATAAACGAATGACTCCGGTAGTCCGCCCCGATCGTTCCAGAGTCGGGGTGCTCTCGGCTCTAGGTGGAGATACGGGGCGACTTAATTCCCGCATCCGGGGATGGTTCTCGGAACCCCGCTCTTTGGTCTTTGGGGTGTCGTGGGGTTCCCTCCGACCATCCCCGGGATATGAAACGGTCCCCCTTCCTCCGTCCCCACATCGCTTCGAGCCCCCCTAGAAAAGGGTTAATACTTCATTTTAGGGGGCTCGTTGACTCACTGTGCCGTAAAAATATATATATATATATATATAATATATAAATATATATATATATATATATATATATATATATATTATATATATATATATAATTAATATATATATCACTTATATAATTAATATATGATATATATATATTACTCACAGACAGTTAAACATTCTAACAACCTGCAAACCTCATTCGAATGTTTGTTAATGTTGCAAATCAAAATAATCAAAAGGCGCACTAGAATGTTTAATAAAAACAAAAGTTAAAATGCCAATATTTGATGAAAAAGCAATAGACGCTTAAAAAAATCAGTAACTGCAAAAACCTTAATAAAGTGGATTCGTCATTATAGGTCGTATAAATCCATATTTAAAGTTAAATCAAAGCGGACAGAGTTGTTACCTGTAAATCTAAAAAATTTGATAAATCCAGTTTACCTTTAAATTTGTTAAAAAATTCATTGATAATGTTCGAAAAAGCATACACTGGTTATTATTTTAAATTTCACATTTTTTTTTTACTAAATATTTATATTTTAAATTCATTCCAGTAGCACTTCCTACCTCTATCTCTTTCAAAACATTACTGTAACCAAGATGTCTGCCATTTATCAGTGTTGGTATGGGTATTTTGAAAATAGGGTCGATCGATAACATATATCTGATAAATCTAAAATATCGATTTGGTCAGACGAATTATTTCAAGGTTAGAGCCATATATATATATATATATATATAATATATATATATATATCTATATTTATATATATATAATATATATCATATATTATATATAATATTATAATGAATATATATATATATTATATTATTATATACTATATATATATATATTATATATATCTATATAATATATATATACATATAGTATTATATAGGCCTTGTTATGTTTTAAGACTCCGCTATTTTTCTTTTTTCTTATCTTTTTTTTTTATTTTTATATATTTCTAGTATATGATCCTAACGATTTTTTAGGGGTGAAAAACATGATTAAAAAATATATAGGACCTGTTACATTTTACGACTCCGTCAGTTTTAATTTTTTTTTTTTTTAACTAAAGGAATACTAAGGGTAAAACCGCGAGAAGATAGAGCAGGAGTTGGGGGTTCGTCTCGGCCTTCTGGGGGACACGACAGGGTAGGACTATTTCCCGTCGGCTCGAGCCCCCTAATTATTTTTTTTTTTTTTTTTTTTTTTTTTTTTACAATTTTTGTCGTAATAAACTTTACCCGTGACGATTCCAAATAATAGCATTAGTTTTGTTTCTGTAAGTGTCGTATTTTCGAGATATATATTTCATTTATAAAAAAATATTTATATATATATATATATATATATATTTTTATACGCTGATTTCAAATATGTATTTGGTTTTCTCTGTAAGTGACGTACTTTTCGAGATATTTCATTTTTTAATTTTCTTGATATAAATGTGATTTTTTAATATTATTTTAAAATATTTTCACTTTGAAATCATGTCAATCCCACTAGATTCATTGTTATATCATATACTAGCAATATGGTTAAAAAAAACAAAAAAAATCAAAACCTGACGGGAGTCTTAAAACATAACACAGGGACTTATATATATATATATATTATTTATATATTATATAAATATATATATTATATATATATATATATAATATATATTACTACTATATATATATATATATATTATATATTATATATAATATAATAATATATATATATATATCATATATATATATATATATAATATGGTAAAGGTTACTTCTTACGTGACACATCTTAGAAAAAATTGCGGGTTGCCATTTTGCTACTTATTTGTTTGTTTTGCGCTAAATAATAGGCACGTTGTGGCGTTTTTTTTACTATAATGTCAACCAAATTTAAATCTTTTTATTTTTAAAATTATATCTTATTATATACCTATATATATATATTATATACTATATATATATATTTATATAGCTATATATATAATAATATATTATATTATAATTTATATATAT
>JABUQX010110943.1:0-46421 GCA_015478945.1 Trachelipus rathkii
GGTATTGTTAAGGATGAACCCACACCACATTCTGACGAATGCCCTATAGTGAGGATCCGGTCGGACGATGTTCTACACTCTAAAAAGGTATATAAAGACGGTAAGGCTGGGCTTTCTTTCTTCGACTCTTGCGTCAGATTCTTCTTACTTACATTCTGTTTCCAGTTGCCATGTATTCACGCACCTTACCCAGTTCCTTGAGAGAGGGAAGTGATTTGATGTGATGATTGATGATGATCATTGATATATATATATATATATATAATATAGGTAATATATATATATATATAATATATAATTATATATATTATATACTATATATAATATATATATATATATTATATATACTATATATATATATATTATTGTATATATATATACTGTATATATAGTATATATATATATATATCATATATATTTATATATATATATATATATATATATTATATATTAATATACTATATTATATATATATATATATATATATATATATATATTATGATGATAAACTTTTTCCAATATTATTTAAAGCCATACTACCTAGAGAGAGAGAGAGGAGAAAGATGTAGAACAGAAACGAGAGGAGAGAGATAATCTCAGTTGACATGGCTCCTGGTTTGAGTACTTCATCCCAAAAGAGAGACATTAAGTTTCCTTAAGGATGCCCTTTTTCAAAGTGTGGTTAAATGATAGGCCGTACCCAAGCTTGAAAGGTCGGGCTGTGAGATCATAGGGGCCAGTATAAAAATTACCTATTTCTTTGGGGCGTATTCTTTTTACCCAAGATTTAAGGGTCCTGATCCCCACTATTCATTACGATGATTTACAGTACTTGGCCTATTTTAGTCGTAAAAAAGGACCGAGTACAGGACGAGATAGGTCACCGTTGTATAACATTTCATAATCACGTCCCTGAGTTGACCTTTCACATGTAAACTGATACCCCCTAAGTCCGAAAGGTTTGAAGTGAATTTCTATAGGGTGACGTTTTTTATAAATTTTCAACTGGGAAGAGGGCTTTTCATCGTTGGACCACAATTCCCCGGAATATTATTACTTTCTGTGGTAAATTGTCGTTCACAATGTTAGGGATATAGGGATATTGGTAATTTACTCCGATTAATCCCTTGGTGAAATTAAAATATCTTTGGTTTTCAACTCTCATATTAATAGGTGCGTCGTTACGTTGCTTTGTAGTATTTCAAAAGCCGGAAAAGAAAAATTTTTTCAATTTTCCAAATGTCGCTTGTTGGTGATATTTAATTCACTTTTACTAACATAGAGATAAGCCTCCCAACAGTGATTGAAATACAGGTTTCAGTGCCTTAAGCTAAAGTTAGGCTTACTTTTTAATTTTTAAGAGCAAGATTTAAAGGGAGAGGAATTTAGAACCTGGCGGACAGAGGAAATGATTTTCTAGTAGATCTCAGATGGTAGAATTGTAGTGCTTTTACTTGAGAGAATGATGAGAAGATATCGAGCCCATTAATCGACGCGTTAAAATTCACATAAGTATTATTGACGGTATTAGGACTGCGTGATTATCCATATGTTGCTGGAAGGCTTTCATCTTTTTTTGAAACTATAAAAAACCACATGATTTTGGAGATGAGAAATTGGACTTTAGGCATCGGGGTCTGATATAATTTAACCAAAGAAATGGTTCTGAATATAATAAGGAGAGACGTATTCTATGAAGGAATAAATTTAGCAAGCTCCGGAACGGCACCTTAGTAGAAAGTTCCCGTTAAGACTAGACTTCAAACCTGAGTTGAAACACATGTTATTTAACCAGGAAAAATTTGATTTTCCTGTAGTATATATACTACATTTGAGGCATCACCCGAAGGGAAGATCTGTCCATCAAGGTTTTGTCAATTTTCATTTTTACATAGTATAAAAACATGTTAGGAGGGATCTAGGTATTGGATCGAGAAAGTGCCTGGTGAATATTGAAACTCTAGAGGAACATCCTGTATTGGTAATTGAATTGCCAAAGGCAGTTAATTACTGATAAAGTTGGAGTCGCTTACGCTAATCCTGAGTGTTAAAGGGAGGTTCATGGAGAAGAAATCCAATTCACTCTTACAACCCAATCAGGACTAGAAGGATGAAGAAAAATGCATCTTTGTATGTTCCAGACTCTGGACCCGTTATAGCATGAAACATTTTTTTTCATGAAAAACCCTTACCTTATATACACACTCGTATAAAAGTTATCCCCAGTTAGTAATTAAATAGCAAATACAATCAATACATTTTTTTCTTTAGAGGTTTTTTTCCGCTTTTAGCCTTTTTTCTTTATGAACAATCTCTTGGTCCTCGACCTTGACCTGATATTTTACGTCTTATTTTTACGCTTAACATCAATCCAAATCTTCATCTGAAACATCGGCAATACGTCTTTTTATTGCTGTACGAGGATTATTTCCTGCAGCAATATTTTCATTGAATTAGTATGCAAACCTTGTTCTTATAGCTTTTTTACCTATATTATTCCCCACCTCTCCTGAGTAGAGGCCTTGCACTCCTTCTCCAAAGCTTGGCAAAAAATCCACCAAGGCCATACCCGCCTCTTGCATTTTGATCCTCTGAACACCCTTTCTTCGTCCATTATGTACAGGAGTGTCCTTTCTTATACTATCTTTACACTGTGAGAGTATGCTAATGAATGAAGAAAAATATATCTGATTACACCTCTTATATATTCCATTATGCTGTTTAATTACTGCATCTGTTTTCTTTCTAATATGAACCTTTGCATAACAATGCGCCGTATGTAAAGGGGGAAGGGATTTCCTTTCTTACATTCTTTTATATTGCACGCGTACAGAATTCAAAATTTGATTAAATCTTATTCAGAGGAGATAATGATCATTAGGGAATATTGTTTTGTAATATATAACTATTGTTTTGTAATATATAACTATTGTTTTGTAATATATAAGCTCTTGAATTATTCATACCTACATATTGGACATGATCAATATATTTGTAGTATACATAAGCCATACCTGGGGGTTGATATTGAGCCATTCTCGGATGCGAGTACATGTATAATGCAGTACTCGATATGCTTCATCTTTTTTGTTCATGTCGCAGACATGGGTTTTCTCCACCCAGATGTATAACACTCTTTCACATAGTAGGGATATCCATGAAGTATTATCCAGCTCGCATATTACGAATATGGTATTACGTGCCACGGTTTGAAACGTCTTCAAGAAAAAACTTATCACGGTCTCGTAGGTTTACACTTACTTTAGATAATAATAAAAGATTATTATTTTTACTTCTATCTTCATAGTACGCATTTCAGTTTATGCGACACTATACACAAAGCGTTACAATAATACTGCATATTCAAAGAGCACGTTTAAAATGGACTAAAATAAGCAGGCCACCCGATTTTTAAAATATGACCTCCGCAAAGTTAAATTCTTTTCAAAGAAGTGTATTAAATTTTTCTTTGTACCGGAAATCGTGCGACCTAGGGCAGGAAGAGAGAATTCACGAGGTATGCTTTCACTTGTAATATAGTTTCAACACTTTCTACACTTTTGTACACCAACATCCAGAATAGATTGGATGGTGAGGTAAATTTTTCTGTCCGTATTACCATTCATTTAATATCATTATTCACATAATCCCGCTTCGTTATTCCTTCTCTCAAGTTGTATAGGAATCATTAACACAGGTTTGGTTTAAATCCCGGAGAGTTTTATTTATCAGGATAGTAAATCCAGGAGGCTGAAGGACGGGAGAGATTAAATAATAAGTGATCTACCACTCTCCAAGATTGTAATGACAACTTGATTACTAATTCTTAATTTGCACTTTGCTTTTATATATTAAGTATTAAACTGAGCAGTGGTATCCCTTTCCAAGTGATTCACAAGTAACTGCATTATTTTTTTCCTTACCCTCTCGTAGCTAATATTTTTTCTATTTTATATTCGTGAGTTTCAGGACTAAATCGCCTTACTTTTTGTATTTCTTGTTTTATAGAAACCCTCCTTTTTATCTTTCACCGAATTAAATCCCTACGAGGTAATATAACTTTTAAACTATCACTACGGTCATGACGCGGATATTGTTGAACTTTAAAAACTTCCGTATAGTCCATCCGATTCATATCCCTTTTTCTAAATCTTTCTAAACCTATCATCTATTCGAGATACTTTTACATAGTCATTCACCTTTTTTCCTGAATTTATCTTTGATTTTGTTTTCTTTTTCATTGGCAGGATATGTTTCGATGCCTTCTAGTTTATTGACCGGACATTTTTCTTAAAGTTTGTTGTCTTATATGTATTCTTCCATAGTTGAATAATGGCTACATTCCAGAAAAAAACGATGATGTATTAAAAAGTATTTTCATTTTTTAGTAGGGAAATACACTATGCATGTCGAGCTCTTTAATAGTACGGCTGGACTCTTCAACTATAGCTGCTTTTGTTTACGGTAAAAATGTATGTATAACTCTTACCATACTCCCCAAAGCAGCTCCTGAAACTCTCGACCCTTTGAATTTCCATTCTGAATCTGTCCAAAAATTGAGGTTTAGGGGTTTCTTCCGGCTCATCCTCTATTTAATTTTTCAAGTCACTGCAGTGGCAACTGTAAGCTGATCTTTTTTATCCTTTATGTGTTTCAACCACAAAGTATCTAGAGTATACGTCAATTGTAAAAAGTTATATGCTAATTGAAATCGCGACGAATCATTCACTAAAGAACATATATTTAATCCATTTCCGAATTACAATCTAATTGCATACACTATTTGAAGCTTGCGGAGATATTGGTTTTCGGTCGGGAAATTTTTTCTTACTAGGGTATTTTAATTGTAGAGTAAATGCCTCTTCGCCCTCTAAATATGCTTTTAACTCTTTTCTCAATATAAGATACCTTAAAGCAAAACCACTGAAGCCCTCCAAAACTATTGGTTCCCTCAGATTTGAAGTTAATACTTATCATACTACTCCTTCGCCTCCATGTTGGGCACTGACCCACATGTAATCGCCATAATATATTATATATATTTATATAATATATATATATATATAAATTATACTATATATTCACTATATATATATATATAATATATATATATTATATATAATATATATATATATATATATATATATTTGTGTCACTCAAAAATGTGCTATAAAGTTTTTTAAAAGGCACATAAAAATAAAAAAGGTCTAAAATAACATATTTATTAATATAAAAGCGATGATAGAACTAAATAAATATATATATAATAGATAATATATATAATTATATATATAATGATAGATATATTATATATATATATAATATAGATGATAATATAATAATGATTATAGATAATTATATATAGAGAAGGTAAACTGCCTATTTCAAAAATATTCCAGAATTTTAATTTATAATACGGTATATCATTGATTGGAATTACATTAAATATAACAGATTATAAATCCCAAATTTAGACGTTTATTAGATAAGTTTTTCAGTATTCTGCCTATCCTGATAACACGTTTGGAAAACTTTTATCTTGAAGTCGTAAGAAGTTACCAATGTGTAAGGGCACTTTTAGATTATCTTAGAGTACTATGGCCCTCGTAACCGGGAGTAAGAATTAACGCTAAGTTCTAGACTAATCAAGTTGTGTATTTTAAGATTAAAACTTACTGGGGAAAATTCAATAGTCTGAAGTCTGTGTTTGAATCTGGCATCCAGGCTCAATTTACAATCCAGGGCGGGATTTTTCTTCCAGTCAGTAAACAGGTTATATACCGTGGAAAAGTTAATGAGATCAGGTAAGTTGATCAGACAAAAAAGAAAGCGTTTGACGCCGCCTTTCAAAGATTTCTGTTTGAATTTAATCACCTCATATTACGATATTTCTTTCACAAAACGCTCAGCTTCACAACCTTTTCATTTAAGATAAAATTTGTTAACATATATATTAAACAAAATATAACCATATAATAAAGTTTATGCATTTGAATTATATCTCTACTGCATCTACCTAGAAAATAAAGAAAGAGGTAAAGACTGAACTACCACAATAGAAAAGATATTTACCCTCCAAAGTTTGGGTTTTCTTTCAATTAATGTTTCCACTTCAAGTAGTTTTCTATTACTTCATTAAGGTATAAGAAAGTTTAAAGGAAAAAAAACATTAATATATTTTCCAATACAATCATACGTGGGTAGCGGACTACCTGCGTTTTACTATAAAATAGTGTTCGATGGGATGTTAGGAGTTACAATCAACTTTGATGTTCTTAAGAAATATCTAGGATTTTCAACTTTTGTGTGGATTGCTTAAATTAAGACCCCAAATACTGGTTGGATATTTTAAAAAAAATATAACCGACTGCGAATTTTCTCAATAATTGAATGTGAGAAATATGTATAATGTAACGAGCTGAAAAAAATATTAAATAATACTCATACAATTATATGTAAACATTTACTTCAAAATTAATCTTCCCAAAACAAGATAAACCACCCAAAAAATTAATATTAGAGTGATAATTCATTATATATCAACAAAAATTTAGGATCGAGTTATAAGCTGAGGATGGCGGGGCGGTGGTAGAGGCTGCTGAAAAGGTGATAATGAGCAGCCCCGGTGTCACAAATAGGGGAGGCATTCTGGGGTGGGCGCGTACCAGCTGTTGTTGGGTTGATGTGAAAGAGGTTTGGAACAACTTTTTTCCCTTATTATGAAATAGTTCATGCATTGGATTGTGAGGTTAATATAACGATCGTGTTATATATAGCCGAAGGCTCGTCGAATTGCAACAGTGCGTCCCGTTAAGGTAATAACTGTTTCAATATTAGAGTGTTAAAGTGATATAATGAATGAAATTTCTTTGAGAAGGAACTGATTCTTCGCCTAACAGATGCTGTTTCATATGTTGATCACTATATAATAATCTTACCTCTTATTTCTCCGATTATAACGTCACTTAATAATTATGGACAGTACTATACAGCAACCTTCTATCGTTTCAATCATGGGGTCGAATCCCACTTAGTTATTTTTTTCAGATTTTTATTAAATTGTCCAAGAATCCCATCAATTTTCATGTTTAATGATGTTTCTATGACGTAGCCATTTTACCTTCTGAGGTCTGCTTAAATTGAACATTTCCTTTATTTATTAGATTTTATTAATTTTAATTTAAACAGACTTCTATCAAATTACCACACTTGGTACTAATGAATTTTATCTGCATTCCTCATTTAAATTAGTTTACCGTGTTTTTTCAGATCGGTGTTTTCAGTATACTTTATTAAAATTTTTTTTATAAGGATATGTAAATACCCTCTTTGCAAATAGAGCACTCCATTATTCAGGTTTAATATGTTAATACTCTCAGTTTACTAATCTCATAATAGTGGATAAAAGGAATGTTGTGTGTACGGTATATATATATATAAGCCCAATAACACTCCGTGTGCGTGTTTATTTGGTTAGTGCTGATTAAGTTCACACAATTCAAAATAAACCGTATGTTGGGATCGAAATATATTATATATATATATATATATAATTAGTTATAACCTCAAGTTTAATATACTTTTAAGAATTCTTTCCTTTGAAGGGGAAACATTTGAGTTGCCAGTACATTAATCAAATAAATCAAGAATTAACTTTAATTTGACTCATCTATGTCTCTTCTCTGTCCAAAACAGCAGTGTGTAAATAGCTGCAGTGTTTTGTTAGAAAACGAACAACGAACTTTCGCAGAAACGAACAAATCTGACTAAAAATTGCTTGCTTGAAGATTTGAAAGGATTTGTGTTAAATAGGTTAGTTTTGGCAAGTGTGTTTATTGAAAAAACGTACACGAGATATTTAAGGCATGGTGTAGAATAAACTATAAATGGGTGAACGGCAGCGTTGCTAAAAATAATTAAGCCTTAAATGGTCAAATTTGTGCATTAAGATTCCAGAATTAACGTAAGAATACTATTATAACTTCTATTGACACAATGATTATATTGTCCAACGATTGGCTAAATAACGTAATTATGGGCCTTGTCATGAAATTGAATCACATCTTGTATAGTTACTTTAATTTTCGACTTGGGATAAACATTATAACACGCGAAAATGTAAACATATAAAGTAAAACCAATTTCGGTACCAATTTTATGTGGAGAAATAAAAAGTCATAAAATGTTTAAAAGAAAGAAGGAGTTAGGCTTGGAAATGGAAAAATAAAAGCAGCACACAACTGACGTGTGTTTATGATGCATATACATTTACAAGTTTTAAAAGACTACAAACTAAAAAAAATAAAAAAATAATAGAAAAGTAAATAATGAAATATTATAAATAATTATATAACATAATAAATAAAGTATAGAAAAGAATTTATATATAAAAAAAGCTAAGAATCTATAAAAAATTAACCGTATAAAAGATAAAAACGGAAAAGGAATGTATTAAATAAAAAATATTATGATGGAAAAGGTTAGAGCAGTGTACGGAAACAATTATGAAAGTGTAAAGCAGAGTAAAGCAGTTTCTAAAACATATGGAGTTAATAAAGCAGTGAATAAAACATATGAAAGCGGAGAATGTTGTAAAAGCAGTAAAGCAGCTAAAACATATGAGAATAGGAATAAAAAGACTCAGTAAAAATAAAAACTATTGAAATTAGTGAAAGCTTAAGACTTAGCTAAATACAAAGAATTTTGATGTATAGTCGTTAAAAGTTGATCGAAACTTCAATAATCAAAACATATATTAAAGCCAGTAAAGCAGTATAAAACAGTATTTAGAGTATAAAGGCCGAAAGTCAAATAAAAAACATGACTTAAGAGTATAAAGCAGTTAAAACAGTAAAACATATGAAAGTTTGGGAAAGACAGTAAAACAGTTGTGGATAAACTCAAAAGCAACTAATCCCTTTGTGTTAGGTAACACCCTCTATTGATTTTACTGATTTTACTGCTTTAAAGTTTTTATTAATGTTAATAAAAATATATGAGGTCTTTAAAGCAGTTATGAAAACAGTTTAAACAAAAGCCTACGTAATCCCTATATGGGTGTTAATATAGGGGTAACTAAACCCACCTTTTCTATTGTATTTACTGATTTTTTACTGCTTTAGATGGTATGGAAAATATATAGGTTTTTTAAATTAAAATTTCAACGCAAGTACAAGAAAATTGTAAGTAAACAAAAAAGATAGAAGACTCATAAGGGGAAGTATATGTGTTGATTAAAGAAAAATTCTATGTTGAAATAGTTTACATTGATATCATTTTTTTTTCGCGCGGAAATTATTGCGCCTGCAGTGGACGCACGGCGCTCGGCGGCTAGGTTACGCAAAGGAAATAGGTTGCGAGGCCGCTGGGCGCACGCGGCGCGGCTGCAGGTTAACGCAAATAAGAAATAGGTTAAAGTGATGCGCTGTCGGTGCTTGCGCACCGCGGGGGTTTAGCGACGAAGGGTGACTCACCTACGACGCGGACTCGGAAACGTTTTGCGTTCACTGTGCGGTCTTAAATGAGTGTAAACTCTTTAGAGGTATAATATTCTATCTAGCAATGGTAATAGAGGTGTTTAGGTTTAGAAAAAGGACAAACCCATAGTAGGAAGCAGAAGCCTAGCAACTAGTGTTAAATATTACAGGCCAATGGTCGGATTTCCTCGATACCTATGGAACTATAAACCCTAAGGCCGCGTATGACACCCATATTAGGGTTTATTTCGGGGCATCAGGGTAAGGTATATGTAAAACGTGCTGAAAAATATTGGCACGGTCAAGTTTGGCACTAAATTAAGGGTGTTCACTCAGTTGGCACTATGTGCACTCACTTGGCACTATTGTTGGCCGGAACTTATCTTAGCTGTAGGCCACTACATTAAGCACTTCGAAATGGCACTCATTGGCAACTCACCTGGGCACTCATAGAATACTCAAGTAGGTAGAAAAGAATACTAATAGAACATCCCGCTATATGAAATCGTCTTGTACTGGGTGATTGGGGAATCTTGATCAAAGTGTTGAACCTATCAATAAAAATTGGCTTAGTCATTCGAAAGCGCTGAATGCAAATCAATATGGGGTGAATGACCAACCAAAGGAAAGATCCCGACGTCACAAAGTTGACCATAAAAGTTTGCGAGCGAGTCAAAGTTATGTAGGGGCTATCTGGGTAGGCTAGGTATGGTTTGTACGCTAGTGTGAAGGGGCTGGAGGTGGAGTTCTAGGTGTAGGTGTAGGGCTAGGTGAAGGAATGGGTTGGAGCTAGGTAGATAGGAGTTGAAGGTGTAGGCTAGGTAAGGCGGGGGAGGCTAGTGAGGTTGTAGGCTAGTGAAGGTGGTGGTGGAATCTAGGTGTAGTGTTTAGGCTAGGTGAAAGGATGGGTGGAGGCTAGGTGTAGGGTAGGTGTGTGTGTGTGTAGGTGTAGGCTGGCTGTAGGCTATGTGGAGGCTGGGTGTTAGGCTTAGGTATGGAGGCTTGGGGTGTAGGGCGTAGGTGTTAGGGCTAGGTGGTGTGTGTTGTGTGTGTGTGTGTGTGTGTGTGCGTGCGTGGTGTAGATGCGACCCGAAATATTCAAAAAATAGGGCTAAGTCCTAAAGGGGTGGCCAAAAATTAGGGTTTGCCAAGGGGCAAAATTGACCCATGGAAGACCAAAAGGTTGGTCGAAAATTAGGGTGGGACACGTACAAAGGTTGGTTGCTGGGCAACCGTTTGGCGCAACCCTTCTTCGAAAGGGTTGCAAAAATTTAGGGTTGCCGAAAAAACAATATAGGCGTTGCCAAATATTAACAAAATATTAGACGTGTGGAGGAGACAAATTGGAGACCCAAACGGATGGAAGACTAAAGAGGGCGCTAAAATAGGGGTGGAATGCGGTAATACGTGACGACGGATGGCTCCGGCGGATCCGCTCTAGCTACTGTCCACTGTACTGTAGAAGAGACGTCAAAAAGAGTCGAAAGGGGCCAAAAAAGGTCGAAGGGTTGGCGGGTGCAAAAGGTCTCGTGAAAGAGATCTGGGTCAATATTTATCAAAGGTGATCTGTAGGATAGAGTGGAAGAGTAATTAACGCCTGAATAGGTCGTTCTGAAAGGTCAAGGTTGGAGGCGTAAAAAAATCGAAGGCCAAAAATATTGACCGCCGTCCAATATTAGCCCTAACGGCCCCTACTACTTGAATAGATATATTAATATAATAGTATAGTATATGTTATATTATATATAAGTTGAATAATGAATGTGTAATATGAGGGTATTAATATAAGTAGTTGTATATATTAATTATATATATATATATATATATTAGTATAACTTCATAAATATATAATAATATATTATTATATATATTATACATATATCCTTTATATATAATATATATATATATATATATACTATATAATATTATATATTATATATATATATATATATATTATCAATTTAGTATATATATATACTATATATAACTATATATATATATAATATATATATATTTATATATATAATATATATATATATATATATTATATACCTTTATATCTGAATCATATATATCATATATATATATATATAACTATATATATATATATCATAAATATATTAACTTGTATTTCAGTAGTCCTATATTACTCTGAAAAAAAAAAAACAATAAAACTTTTAAGAGATAACAACTTGTTTCCTAAATTTTTAAATTTTTTGCAAAACGTTAATGCCCACTGGTTGTCTAAAATCAAAGTACCTGTTTATGAAAGAGGTTTTTTTAACAGACCAGAGAAAAAATTGATATTTCTAGGTCTAAAATAGACTATATATTAATTTAAAAAAAAATTTTAAACTTTTTAATTTCGGGCATTGAATGGTTAAGGTGTGTTTAGGTTTTTGTCGTTTAGGAGTGTTTACCTATTCTAGTTGCAAGATTGATTTGCTATGGTGAGCCTATATTAATGTGAGAAACCTTGTGTTACGTTAGGCCTATATATCGGGTTGATCAGTTTGATAATTAAGACGAAAGATTATGATTTACGTTTTTGTTTAAATTTACCATGTTAATCTAATAAATAACAATTTAGAGAATATGCTTTGACAAAGCATGCATAGGTTACGCTTTTCTGGAGTGTGGTGAACCCTATGTTAGTTTACTTCCACTGGTTTTGGTAAGGGGGAACTTGTTAATGTTTAAACAGGTTTATTCGTGTTTAAGGTGTGTTAGGTTTAGTCGGTTAAGTAGGTACATTATTTAATTTCCCCCCTTAGTTCAGATTTGAATGCTATATTTAGTTTTATAAGTTTTATTCTAAAGCTTTGTCACGTTAGCGTATACTCGTTGATCAGTGTAAGGTTTAAGATAATTGACAAGCCCTGTATAGATTAGCCATTTATTCATTGATTAGGGTATTGATAGATAAGGTATAAGTGTCATGGGATAAGAATAGTGATAATGATGTTAGGTGGTAATCTCTTAAAAAACATTACTATTTGCTAGAAAATAATGAGTTGATTTTTCATCCACATAGTCCCAGATTCAAAAATCGTTTACGGAATGGTGTTTTTAATAAATTTGTGTTATGATTTGTACCCTATGACAAGCAAGAATTCAAATGTAAAGCTTGAATCTTTCGAAATAGCGAATAAACCGAAGGACAAGGATCATCAGAGGTATTGACCGATAAGTTGATTCGAAATAAGTGCGGGTGTAGGCAATGTTTGAATAATTGTGCCTTTTGTCTTCTGATAACTCTTAGTGTGAAGGAGCAAGGAGAAGAATAACAATACAAAACGTGACCAAACGAAATTGCTCGTAAGACCTGAGTTATGAACATGACAATCTCTTGTGGATTGCTGATGTTTGGAGTTTAACTATTCTTGTCTTTAAGTTACGGAACTTTGTGATTTAATGATTTAAACCGTTTATTCGGGATGAGGGCTGTGTTATAGGTTTGTCTATTGACATTACCCGTCATTCTTGAGTTTCAGGCTATGATATGTTAGCTTGGTTTGATGTGTAAAACCTTGATAGCTCAAGCATATATTCGAGGAACCCTTGGGGATACCGATCTATGTTTGGCAATTAGAATAATTAGGTTAGGTTATGGTTAAGGTTATTGAACTAAATGTTACTCCTTCTTCAGAACAAGTAGAAAATTGTGATACGTTAGAAGATATGTTCTGAAAAAAGGACTGATGGGTGAGAATGATTGTCTAAAGGTTACTCAAAAATTTAAATTTTTAGTTTACTTACTTCATTTTCGACAAAGCATGAACTTTAGTTAATGTTAGCTGTTTATTATGAGTTTAACCGATGTTGTTATAGGTTTTGTGAGGCCCATGTACATTAATCTATTCTCTGAGGTTGTTAGGCCATATGTTAGCTTTATTGATGTGAAAACCATTGTGTTCGTAGCATCCTCGATAGAGGTGATATTTCCTTCATTGATGATGTGAGAGAACAGATAAAAAAAAAAAAAAAAAAAAAAAAAGGAACAAGAGAAAAAAATTTGCATAATTATTTTTTTGTTTATGGAAATAAAATTTTGAGTTGGAAATTGATTTACTAATTACCTGCTAGAAGTGTAACAACTTAAATCAACAGTTGTATATAATTCAGAAAGGTTAATATGTTTGAATAACAAATAAGTGATTACCTGTCAGGTGGCCCACTGAGTCCTGCAATCTGGAACGTTAGTTATTTGGTGTAATATTATTAGAATATTATGAGAGTGACTTGTCCTAATCTTTGACTGGGTATTCAGTGTTTGAGGTAAGGTTAGTTTGTGTTGATGTACCTGCCAAGTAATACCACTATCGATATTCTTACATACGGTTTCATGTATGAGCTGTCATGTTTATGATAGTGAAATTATCTTATAAGAGATAATAAATGTAAACCTACTTGTAAATATATTTTATTAATTATTTCGAGCGCTTATGGTTTTAGTATAAAAAAGTAAAAGATACATTATTATTTTTTAACGCTATATGTTTTAATCCCTAAAAAATGATACTTACGGAATTAAAATATGACTTGAATTCCAATTAAGTATATAATCCAATAGTAATTCAATTTAGTCAATAACTCGATAGAATCAGGTAATGTGAGACGGGTAGATGGTTAGAAATAAAATAGGTAATAATGATTGGCTTGATTAATATACTGATATCAACTGATTTAATGCTTTTAGATGTAGTAAAAAAAATTACTGTTATAATGAGTAGTAACTGGGGAGGCTTGGATTATTACCGAGGACTTGGTGATGGAGTGGTTTGACTTTATATAAAAAACGTTAAAATTATAATTTTTTAAATTTAATTAAACTAAAATTAAGATTAAAAAATAAAAATAAAAAAAAATTATTTTTAAAGATATTTAATAATTTTTTTTTTTTTAATTTTAATTAAATTTCTTATTTTTTTTATTAAACAATCCAAAATGTTGTTTAAATTTTTTTTTCTGTTTACTGTTAATCGATGTTATACAACCGAAGCATACGGCTTCTACTTTTTTTGTTTTTCTTTATTTATATAATATATAAAAATATTTATTCTACTTTATTTAATTATATATTTATTTATTTATTTATTTATATTACTTTATTTTATTATATTTTTTTATGTTTTTTATATTTTCAACCGAACTTATACAACACTCTTTATTCGAAGTTCTTATACGTCCTATATATTAACATATATTTTTGATCCTTATATGGGACTAGACGTATTATGTACACTATATTTATTTAATATTATCAAGCACATACCACCGGTAGCCAAAACACCGGTGCATGATGTCAACTCCGGCTCATATCTTATCAGAACTCCATTCCGCCACTTCAATTTCTTTCTCTATAACCCCTCCATTAATCCGACCCTTTACTTCCACTAATCTCTTAATGTGCTAATATGTTCATTTCTAGGGGGTTACCCTCTCCCTCCCATACCTAGGGTTCTCAGACCACCCTTTTACGAGACTTTGAATAACCATTTATATTCTAGATCTCTAATGAATTGGAATATAACTAGGATAACATTGATATATTAAAGTATTCACCAAAATATTGTATCATACTATACAAGTATTTTAATTAAACTCTCTAGGCACCACACCAGAGCCTAGCACCGGTTTAAATATATAAAATATTATAAGATGTCAGACTGCCAAACTTCCATACTTCCTACTACCTACTTGTAAGTCAGACTCCTTTCTAATCAACTCTTTCCTTTCCTTTACTATCATCTTACTCTCCTTTTACTATTCCTTTCTCATAATATAACTTTGACCCTCTGTTTTCGCACTCTGGTACATTTTTTTTCAGGCAGAGACCCCTTTTTTGAGGGGAGGGTTTACCTTATAAACCATTTCACCTATCGGGATACTTAATAACCATTCATTAATAATTCGTGATCTACTGGTGTATTTCGTACATTAAACATATTTAATAAGGCCACCACCAATATTTGTTGTTATTATACGAATAAGTTTATTTTAAACTCGGCACCGCATGGCTTCAGCAACCGGTTGCCGAGGGCGTACTCCTCCTTAATCACTGATACCAACTCTTTCTACAGAATCCATCTTTGACGTTAATAACAACATTTCATCAGTGTTATCAAACATTCCTTACGTAAACAATGTCAATATATGTTTGAGTATTGCATGGGGACTTACATTCGGGATTGGGACCACCGGGACGTAAAACCTTCGATCTACGACGACGGTTATGTCACCATCCTAACCACCTCCAAATTTTAATCACCTAAATATTGATAAAAACTCGTTTAACCACCTGTAGTATATTAAGCGGGAACCAAGAGGCTGGTGCCTCGGAGCCCGCGAGCACTATTAAAATAGGTGATTCCCTTTCGAATATATATATAAATATATATATAATATATATATTATATATATATATATATATATATATATATATATATTATATATATATATATATATATATATAATATATACTATACTATATATATATATTTATTAATAATATATAATGATAGGTTATATGTTTACAAGAATGAAATGATATTCATTATATTATAAATTGAGTTAATTGCTGATATATATATATATATATATATAATAATTATATAATATTAATTAATATATAATATATTATAATATAATATATTATTATAAAGGTGAGAGTGAGATCTGAGATTCCGGTTGCGGTCAGTCTTTGAGCAGTGGGGTAAAGTTCGGTTAACGATAAAGATCGGGAGTTAAGGTCGGAAACCTGGAGACTTCCGAGCTGTATAGAATCGTATGCGTGTAAAAAAACGCATTTTTCGATAATCAAATTTATGAACCCTTTTTTCAGAGGTTCGTATTTCGATTACGCTAAATAATAATAATAATAATTTAATAAATAAATTAATAATATATATAAATAGATTTATAATATACATAATTAAATAATATAATAAATAAAAATTAATATAATAATAATAATATATAAATAATAATATAAATAATAATAATAACTAGCGTTAGTGCGGTATCTTTAGGTTTCTAAAATATCGAAACACCTGTTCGATATTGGATGATTGTTAGGTCAATCTAAATCGTATAAACGTTCGGAAGCTGCAAACAACGGCTGAATAACCGATTTATTTCACCTTCATTCTCAGGGGGAATAAGGTACCCCCTATATACTATACCAGTAGACTTAAAAAACTTTATCTCAATGAATAATCAGTTTTAAATATACCAATAGAACAATAATACAAAGTTTCATTACGATAGCTCCAAACCTGTGCTTTTCTGAGAAATAGGTATCAGCAACTCAAATCTGTACACATAACTACTTAACGTGACAAAACCACTCAGAATAAATAATAATTTACATAAAAACAAAACTTTTTGTAAGTTTCGATATATATTTCTTTTTACATTTCAGGCATAGCTTGATACAGCCGAACCTATATTTGGTCTATCGGTAAATGGTAAAGTAAACTTATCCAACCTAAAAAAAAATGCTACGGTCGCCCAGGAAATAATTACTTTGTTTAGCTAATAAAAATCATAAAAATAGAGCAAGGCGCTGCAGTTTAGCCGATGGGTCAGCTACTTTGGAGGCTCTCATTCAGTTTGAGTTACCCGACCCAATGACTGCCTAACCTATCTAATATTTCATTTTTACTTATTAAATAAAGTGGGGCATAAAATTGTTAGAACCAATTTATTTCTAAAAACAATACTTGGTACTTCAATAAACATATCTATATATACGACATTTATTATAACATAAAAACAACTTATATATAAAATATATTATAGACTATTATTCCGCTCCCTGAAAATTTTAATTCCAATTTTTTAAACCCTAGGTCCATGCTCTTAGGTCAAAATCTTAAAATAGGGACTTATTAGAGGACCCTATGTCCTACAACTGGAAATAGCAAAAAAAACTATAGAGAGTTTTCAATACTCTTACTAAAATGTCCCAATTAATTTTAAATATGTGAAAAATTATGAGATAAAAAAAAATAAATATATTAATAACCTCATAACATATATTGAGTTGAATACAGTATTCAAGTCGTTAAACTTAAACCCAATTATTCTATTAGATACGCTTTTTAGACATTTATGTTTCATCACACTACCCCATTTCTCGCTATTATATATAAATACCACCCCATTTTTCTACTCCTATGTTAACTTTCATGACCCACAATCTTTATAAAGCTCTATAACTATTTAAATACTTTTTACTCCATTGCAAGCTCCGCAACCATTTCCCTAAACCGTAATTTATCTGAGCACTTTTAAAATTCGATAAGTACTAATTGGGGAGTAGACATTATGCGAGATTTTTTGTCAGGCAAACTATCTATGGAATGAATGTCCTGCTTTTGACACTGGGATGCTTCGGTCGCCGCCACTGAAAAGGTGGGGGCGTAATCAACTGATGGATTAATGGAGCAGTGTATACATTCCATCTTCAACTAATAATCTTTCTAATCATCTCACTCAAAATTCACATGATGGTTTCGAATGGGGAGCTTGTTTCTTCCGCGTCCGAAATTCAGATTGAGAGAGACCATTTGCGTGAGTCGGGCATGGAAAAAAACTCTCGTCTCTCCTTATCACTTCTTACTAGGATTTTCAAATTTATGCTCGGAAATCGAAGAGGAGGTTGCAGGTATATTATTCGTCAGGCTAAGCAGAGCAAGCTGTTCTTAGCTTAAAGGAAGAAAGATGCGACAACTCTGCATTGGTTCTGCCTACTGATAAAAAGAGTGTTCTTGGCCCCTTGCCGAGAAAACATCTCTAAGACGAAAACTTTTGTAAATCTGCGCGCGAATATCCTAGTACCACTTATTCGCTCTTCTGATGGTTCTTATGTTGACTGCAACTCTTCCTTTTGATAAGGGTGATAACCAACTATCTTCAGAGAACCTCCGTGGATATATAAAATTGAGTCGAGATTAACTAACCCTGGCCCATAACATCTTCGGGCATAACGCCTCTCTCTGACTCTTTCTCCTCCTTCAAGTTTTCCCCCAATGTCTTTACCTGTAATTTACACATGATCGTGTGCATGGATCCTGGATTTCTAATGAACGTCGGAAGCTAGTGGCCCGGAGGATTCTTCCCCGTTGTTTTGAGGGAGTGTGCTCCGACTGACGCGCTTGTCCTCGTTCCTTTCAACTCTACTCCTCTATGTCCTGATAACTAATACTTTTCCTCATGCTGGAATCGCGGCGCATTAATGATCGCAACCGCGTACCCGAAAAAAAGTAGCCGCCTGAATCCTTCTAACTATTCGCCCTATAGCCTCTCCACCTGTTATTCTACTCTAAAAACTCTTTGAAAACTCTTTACTTAACTCTCATTCTCTGGATCATCTGGAGTAGCATTCCCTTCTTTTCCGATCACCAGTAGGGCTTTCGTCGTTCGAGGTCCATACATGTGACATACTTCTATCTAATGCGTGATTTTTATGAGATCTTGCTGCCCCTTTATGTGATGATGCATTGGGGAAGTAACTTGCGTGGTGGTGTGCGACCCTTCCCAACATTATCCCAGGAGTGCCTGGGAGTTGCAGCGGGTTTGGCACGCCGTCCAACGTTCTCTCTAAGCTCGGGCTTCCTTTGGGTTGTGCCCCTTCTCTTTGCTTTACTTGTCTGTGAATCTAGTTTTGCTCTCTGAATCGCATCCATATCACTGCGTTGGTCCTGATGGGCGTCCTCTTTCCTCCTTCATGTTAACTGTGGTGTTCTGACTGTTTATTTATTTATTATATTATCGTTGGTAGGAAGGAGAGGTGCCATAGTGCCGCAAAGTTTGTTCTATCTCCAAGCTTAATATGTGGTCCTACTTTCAGTCAAAACGGATTTCTCCTCAAGCCGTACTTCCAACTACATTGTTGGGCCAGCTCTGTGTGATGCGCCATGACCCTGTGCACTCTTCATTCTCAACTTATCTTCCCAAATCTGGCTCCCTCATTGCTTTCATAAGAGTTGCCTCTCGTCTTTCAGGCGTGTGTACCGATTCGTAGTGTCTTGCCTATCTGGAAGGGAATTTCCCGGTGGGTCACCGACACCTTTGTAAAAAGGTCGGAAATACTCTTTAAAAAACTACAGACTTTCTCTCAAAGCATCTCCCTCTCAAAAAAACACCTCCGACCTTTCCTGAGTTTCTTTCAGAACGGCTTAAGATCTAAACGTCTCTCCTGTGAGATAACAATAAATTCATGTCTCTATTCTGGTGGAAAGCATAAACAACTAAGTAGAAGCATTGGATCTGGAAGAAGCGCTCAGTGATTTCTATGGAGAGTTGCTAAGGTGGCCTTCAAAAAAGAAGCTCGCGGGAAGTTCTGTTTGGTTTGCGGGAATTTTTTTCCTCTGCACACGCTACTCCAGTTATATAAGGGCCTTATTCGCCCTTTGTTATGGAGTAACTGTTCCCACATTTGGGGGGGCTCCGGCTCCACCCTTCCTTATTGGATAGGGTTGAGTCTAAAGCTTATTAAGAGACTAATTAACTTTCCCCTACTTTCAAACTCTCTTACCCTCTAATCTCTGCGACGATACACGGTTGGTTGGCGCCTCTATCCCTTTCATTATAGGTGCTGCAGCATCAGACGCTCAAGGGAGTTGACCTCCAGTATTCCATCACTGTTGAGACACCCTCATAGTATAAGGAGTGCCGTGTGATCTCGCACGAAATTCTGACGTGAGTATTGCGAACCACCAGGACCTTGTTTCGTTTTTGGTGCCTCTTTTCTTTCCAGCCAGCTACTTCTGCTCTGTTGAACTCCTTGCCCTTCTTCTGTTTTTCCAACTATATTTAATCTTCCTCTTTTTAAAGCCCACGTTCTGCGCTCACCTTTGAAAGAAACTTTGCGTTAAGGGAACTGGGACGATGGCGTTGTTTTGTTTTTAATGTTATTATTTTTCCCCCCCCTCCCTGAAAAGGGACACGCCCGTGGGTGTGGTGGTTCTGTAAAAAAAAAAAAAAAAAAAAAAAATATATATAAAGTTTTATTTTTTATCGTATTTTTTCTTTAATTCTCTCTCCTCATTGAGGTCTTTGCCTTTAAGCAACGGCAAAAGTGTAAGAAAAATTGAATATAAAAAAAAAAAAAAATTAAAAAAAAATAAAAAAATCATTGATTTCTTTAAAAAAAATCAACGTAAAAATGTGTAGGTTGATTGTTTCATTTGATTACAATTTTTGATGCAATGACTAAACAAGCATTCATCAGTTTTTAATTCATCCCATCAATTTTATCAATAGTTCAATTTACTTATTAAAATTCTTGTAAATGATAAATTCCCTAAAAAAATCTATTTAATTCTACTCTCCTTTTTTAGGTATATACTACATAACTTTTTATATGAAAAGATTAATCTCTCTAATTAACAGAATTTCTTATTACTTCGAACAATTATCCTGATCGTTAGCAACATCGAAACCTAATAAATATAAACTAATGAGTAGTATAACGATTTCTTACTTCCTCTGTATATATTTAGAAAACTCACTCAAAACTAATGTTTAATAGAGTAAATTAGAGTTAACGATAAAATAAAATGCCTCTTCTAAGGATTAGAGTTAAAAGAATAGGTTTTTCCCCCTAATACCGTTTTAATTACTGGTCACAGGTGATTTCTCATAAGGATAGACATCATAATATCTTTAACATGAAGGGAAATAAGTAATTCCTTAGGGCTGCCAACTCCGCCTATCCTCGTGTGAATAGCTATCTACTTTCCTTCTAAATTCAGATGAAACCTGTATATATTTTTCACCTTCCTAATTGCCCTATTTTGTTATTGGTTAAAGAATGTATACAAGATAACCAGCCTTCATATAAGAAGTAAGACGCACCATTATTGGGACTCTTTCTCTCACTTTTTGCTCTTGGTTTTAAACGTATATTTGGTCTTTCTGAATATACCGTTATTCGCTTTTGCATTGTGACTATCTCCAGTAATGTTATACAGTTCGTGCAAGGTAGTTTTTGACAAGTGTTTTGTGTAAATATTCATTTTAAATTTATATTGCAGTTGCATAAGTCTTTTCGATTTTATTTTTATTTTATATTGTGATAACCTAACCTAGAAAATATTTATTGAGTGATAAATATTTATTTTAATTTTGTGTCAGAATTTCTCCCTGAGTATTTATGCACGGATTCGGATGCATAGCAGACAGCTTTTCGTTCACACACCTTTAGATGTTGAAATGTAAGGTAAAGTGTTGATAATTGAAATTATTTTATGGCAAATTATTCTAATAATATTTATTATTAAATATAAAGAATCTTAAATATATTTTGTGGTACAAATATTTATTGTTTAATTTTTTTTTGTAAATATAAAGTATTTCATGAGTGAATTTTCCATCTTCAATGGGACACTCACTCACGAACGCGTAGAAGTCAATCAGATATTTTGTACCACACAAAAAAACAGATATTTTCTAAAAAATTTAATCTGCAAAATATTGTGGAAACTTAAAATCATTTCTCGAGAATCAATGCTCTGAATATGTTTTATGTTATAATTTTATTTAATGTAATATATATAATATAATATATATTATAATTATACTATAGATATATATATATATTATACTATTATAATATATATAGTACAATATTAATATATAATGATATATACTATAAAATATATAATATTATAATCTTATATATATAATACAATATATATAATATTTATATATATAACTTAATATATATATATATATATATATAAATATAATACTATATATATAATATTATAAAAAATATATATATATATAATATTATATATACTAGCCAATATAATATATATATATATGATATATAGTATATAATAATTATATAGTATATAATAAAAACAATCATAGATATTTATATATATCAAAATTAATGGAATAATATAATATATATATATATAATTATATATATATATATATATATATTATAATATATATATAGTATATATAATATATTAATATATATAAATATAATATATAATAATATAATATTAATATATAATCTATATATATAAGATATATATATATATATAATAATATATACTATATATATATATATAATATAATATATATTATAAGATATATATATTATATATATCATATATATAGTTATATATATATATATGTATATAAATATATATATATATATATGTCGTATATACATGTATATGTATTATATATATAATATATATAAATATATATGAATTGATGAATATTTACATTTTCCACTCAAACAAGCGTCTGTTATATTAAAAACTGTTAATACGTTTTGATTCCTACACGAATAAGGCCAGAGAGATTTGAAATTGTAACGGGTAGGAGACATCCTGAATGCTTATTTGAGGTCCTGCTAAGAGATCTGTGGTGCCGAAGAGGATGCATCAAGCATCTTTCTCATAGATTCAAGCCTATTGAATAACTATAATTAAATAAATTATAGTGAATTCCTATTGTTATAAACATTATCATGTAATTGCCCAATTTAAACAAAGCTATTTATACAAAATTTAGGCAGCATAAATTACCAATGGCTCAATGCTAATGCGTTCGTCAATTTAACCGGCTGAGTGCTGTGATCATTAATATGGGCTCTAATTACTGTGTTATCAAATGAAATATCCACTTTACCATATTAGTAAATTAATTGAAATGTGAATATCATTTCTGTCATCATTTATTTCACGTGCTCCATTAATAAACTTCAAAAGCAGAAAACCTTTCATAAAGCACCTCTATTTATTTAATTACTTTATTTATCTAATTTTGCCTGGTTGCAACATTACCAGTGTGCATATTTGGTGAACCCAGAGTGACATGCAACATGTGCAACATTGCATTTATGACAGCGATGAATCATGTGAACTGACTAGGGCTAGAACGTTTTATTCTTTGTCCATCTAAATCATCACTAAAAACTTTGAAAAAAAGTGGTAAATATTTTATTGAACTTGTGTATTTGCCTGTTTCAGGAGTCTTTAGGAAATATTAACATAAGAATAATTAAGTGTGAAAAAAAACAAGTCATAAATAAAATAAAGAAAAAAAAGATAAAAATATGAAACGCTGTAACCAGATTCATATTTTGCACAAATCCAAAAGCTACTCGAGCAGGAATTGATGCCCTAAAACTTTTTGAAACAAAAATGACAACAAATTTTCTGATTGTTAAAACAAAAAATACGAGAGCTAAAAGCTGCTCCAGAAAAAAAGAAAGTGGTGGAAGTGGAAAATTTACTTTCTCGCCACAGTTACAAATCCCCCTCCAATTTTGCTAACATTTCCCAAGGAACAAAACCAAGTTCTCGCACTCAAGATGATATTCCGAAAATTAACTCCGTCCTTCTCTCCCACATATGGAGGTGCTACCTTTCTCTTACATTCACACATAACATCTCAACCTGTAATTGAAGGAAACCACGATTAAGAGATGGAATAAAAACCTAGAAAACTAGTTTTTTTCCTACTAACAATCATTTTACATACAATAGATGTTTAAAATAATGAAAAATTATGAAGAATTTAATACATTCAAATAATAAGAGTTAAATCATATTACGATAGAATCAAATAAAAAATAATAAGTGAATATATTAATTGTAAAGAATTTAACACATAATAGTAAGATAATTATTAAACCTATAAGAATCATGAAGGAAATAGATATAATAATAATAAGAAAATAATAATATAATAATAATAAATTAATAATAATAATTAATAATAATAATAATAATAATAATATAAAAATAAAATAATGCATACAAGTGAAATAGAATTTTTGTTACAATTTTTATCTTTTGTTAATATGCATTCTAATCAGTGGTGAAATCAAAAATACTTATCCGAAGCAAAAAAACCAATAAATTCTCGTAAATATGTTCGTAAGAAATCTCAATAAAGAACAATCTAATTAACTTGTTCATTACAAAAATCGAACTAAACATAAAACATTAGTTTCCCAGCACAGAACTCGAGATCCTATTCGTTCGCAAAAATTAAAGCCAATTTCAACTTATTTTTTATTAATAAAACAAAATATAGAAATAAATAAAATCATCGAAATATCTGCAGATTGATTCCATTTATCATAAGAAGCACTTTGTTCGAGTCACTCGCAACTGGAACAATCGAATAATAGAACAAAAAGATATTGTACTATCAACATAAAATAATACAATACAAAACAAGAAAAAAAATGTAAATATTTAGTATAGTAAAACTAAAAAAAAATCTATACGCTAAATTATAAAAACAAACCAAAAAATAAAGAAAAAAAGAAAACAAAATATAGAAATGAATACTTAAAGAACAATATAGAATAATGATAAAAATAACTAAAAGAAATAAAATTATACAATATAATAAAAATACGGAAAACCTATAAAAATTTTAACATTTTTAATTATGGAATTATTTTTAAATAAAAAAACGAAAATAAACTCAAACATAATAAGACAATTACAACAAATCTACTTCTGCACAAAAAAAAAGAAAAAATAAAATAAAAAAGATAACTTCACCATCTATCTCTCTCTCTCTTATCTCTATCAATCTATAATATATATAATATATATACTATACCTTATATATATATATATCTATATCATTATATATATAATATATATATATATATATATTATATATATATATATATATATATATATACTGTATATATATACACTATATATATATATATATATATATAACTATAATATATATAAATATTATATACTATATATCATTATAATATATATATATATATATCATAACTTATTGCCTCTATATATCAATATATATTATATTTATATATAATATATATAGTATATAGTACTATATATATATATAATATATATATATATATCATATATTAATAATACTTCAGTGAAGAGCTATACTCAACATGATAATTATATATATATATGAATATATTATAACATAGAATATATATTATATACTAGTATATATATATATAGCTAATATTTTTAATATAATATATTATAGTATATAAATATTATATATATATATATATTACTATAAACTATATAGTTTAACATATATATATATAGTATACTATTTATAATAACTATATATATGATTATATGTTATAATATATAATACTATATACTATATATACCTAATAGCTCCTGTACACACAATATATATACTATATATTAAAATAACTATATCATTATCATATATTATTATATATATATATATTATAATACTAATACTCATAGCTATAATATATGATATCATATATATCTATATATTTATATATATATATATATATTATATATATAAAGGGGGAAAGAGAAATAGATCCACTAACCTTTGAGACTACTGTTAGTGGAGCGTGTGGGTCGAAATCTCTGCGATCACAAGACATTAGACTTGGTGTTGTAATTGTAATGTTTGCAAGAGAAAAATAAGCGAGACTATCTTTTCCCAAAACCAAAGTTTCCGACGCTAAAGAAGTGTTAGTGAATCAAATCCACAACATTTCACAAAGAGTCGATATACGTAGTTTGATACACTTTTAATATCATGAATTATGATTATTTATTATTATTATTATATCTATTAATTATTATTATTTATTATTATTATTATTATTATTATTATTATTATTATTATTATTATTATTTATTATTTATTATTATTATTTATTATTAATTATTAATTATTTTTAAAACCTACATAGTTGAAAATAATAAATGAATCATAGATAATTGTAACAACATTTAAATTTACATGAATATAACTAATATAATAATTATTTAATTGCGTATAACAGATGGGTGAATTCTTAATTTAAATATCTTTCACAGCTTTATATCACATGCACAAATGCATAAAGACATGTAAGCGATAGAGTTCAACAACCCATAACACAGCACACACACACACCTTACACACACACACACCATACACACACACACACAAAGCGCATATAACGCGAGTATGCACATTTCACATAAAAAATTCAATTCATAAAAACATTTTTAGGTTAGTGATTTTTCTACATGATGAATGTAATCCTCTTGTGAATGTTGAGATAATTAATCTCAAGGAGAAAGAACAACTAAGAGATTACAAGGGATGAGACTAATAATTAACTAACTAAGAAATATTAAAATTCATGCTGATAATTTTAATTTTTATATTCTGCCGTGATTGAATATTATTGAATAAACACAAAAACAGGAAGAGAAGGGGATGAAGATAAAGAACAACATACGAGAGGAAGAAAGCAAAAGGAAGAAGAGGGAAACTATGAAAGGTTAGAGAGAGCTTAAAAGGAAGACTAGAGGGGAGGTAGAAGAGGTTGATGGATGAGAAATGTATAGGTGGTGGGAAAGCAATAAATAAAGGAAAAAAATGAAAAGTGGAGAAGAATAATCTTATGGAAGAAAGTCAAGAGGAAACAAGGGAGAAAAGGATAACAAATTATGTATTTAAACAATTTGGATAAAAGAGATAATAAAAAGAATAGAAAAAAAGAGAAAAAATGAGGGAAAAGTGGAATTCAAATGAAAAGAAATAAAAAATCAGAAGCATTAAAGTGAAAATTGAAACAAACAAAAAAAAAATATGAAGAAAGGAAAATAAGAAGAAATTTAAACGAAAAACAAAATAAAATGAAAAATAAGAAAGAAAGAAAGAACCAACCCCCAAAAAAGAGAAAGAGTAAATCAGAAGACAATAAAAGAAAATATATAAATAAAATATAATAACAGTGATTACTTCTTAAATGTACTAAGCCTTATTATCTGTTCTCGACTCCAATTAGCTTGAACGAGTTCTGGAATGTGGCACCAGTAATCTGGAAGTGCTTCGCTCGTAAGGAGTACGAACATATTTATATTCAAGCTTTTGGGCCTATTATTCAATATTATACTCGAAATTCTTTCAGTAAAAATAAAAAAATAAATAATTTTTATTAATTATATAAAATTATAACATATTATTAATTTACTTAATACCCCTGTTGGCAAACCTTCCATAAATGCAATATTATCAAATCTTATGCTGAAAAGATTCTATTTTTTTATATGAATCTAATCAAATGGCAATTCTGTGGGTCAATTTTCGCCGTCTGTGTATGCACTTACACTCTTAGGTAGCTTTTCTTCCAATAACGAATTTAAATATCCTTTTACTAAGAGATCCGTGCTATCTCTACAAACTACTTGATGAATATCTATTGGTCTTTCCGATGCGCGTATTATCACACGTTTGCGAGATGCTCATTATAATGAACATTATGCTGAGGATATCTGATCATGTCCCGTCTGAAGACAGAGCCGTTACTCCATATGCAATCATCTCAACATTCCACCTAACCTACACTGTCGAGGAGAAGGGATTGCGTTCGAGAGCAGAGACATAGACCCAGATATTGCTTATCGTCCCATATGTTGCTCTACTTTGCGTACTACTCTTCGTACGAGTCATATATCTGAGAGCTTATTGTCAATTAAATGAGGAGGAGGCGGAGGAGTCGCAAACCACGAGCGTTAGTGAGCGGTCGAATATTACGAATCAATAATTTTATTGGCTACTATAAAGTTTGAAATTAAGCTTATTATAATTTCATCTCTATTTGTTTAAAAAGCCTTTACTATACATTATTATTATTACTATTGCGTTTTTTTCCTAAATGTAAAGCAGTCATCCGATGACGTTCAATAATTTATATATATTGAGAGATCAATTAGGATGTGTGCGACTTCAGAGTCATCAGGTTATTATAAATATAGCCCTTATTGTAATTGCATAGACTGTTCCACACACACGAATGGGGATTTTGATTTTTTATCAAATATACTCGACTTATAGCTGTAAATGTGTGAAATAATATGGCCTCTTATTTTACACTTAGAGAAGTTTTGCTTTAAAAATTTCGCATCCTGCCACAAACGTCGATCTCAAAAGAAAATAACTGGCCTTTTTTATCTTTGAGAAAAAGGATATGCGTATACGACTCCACACCTTACAATTTTAGCCATACAAATCTTCATTCTGCCACTTATCTGCTCCACATCCAAGAAGTGTTATAAAAACGAAAATGTATCCTATTGAAATCCTTATACATCCTTAACTTGTGTCCCTGAAACATGAAGGTGGGTCCGCAACTTTGGAAGTATCAATAGAAGTCTGGCAAACTTTTTATGATAACTTTTGTCATTTTTTGTGACAATGCAAAGATATATCTATAAGGAACAATAGTAGTACTCGCCACAGCCGCTTAACGCCTTCTGTTGGCTCATGTAACCATCTCCTTCTCACTTATTTCTCCTCACTGATGACGGTTATTGACAATTGCAGTTTGATTGCAGCGGTTCCTTCTGTAATTTCACGCCCAAGGAAAACTAGCTAAGGGAGACTTTGAACGCTGCGCTAGAACTCAGATAAAATATGAGAGCGAGCGCTCATGACTATGCTGACACTTTAACTCGAGTCGGCTTCTCATCTTACTTAAATACTATACATTTCGCTCCTATTGGTAAATCTACTTAATTCTCTTTAATTTCAAACTTTACTCTCGAAAGCTATCTAATCCTCTCTCGCCCTACTTCCTAGAGGCGTGTATTGTTGCATTATACTGCTTTGACTCTTGAATGAACGACGCTCCGGTCTCTCCAACTAAAGGATTTGAGGAGAGTCTTGAAAAAAATGAACTAATTTAGGGATGGAGAGAGGTTGAAATATTCTCTTCTTCCTGACTAAATCATATCTCATCTCACACTCATAACCAATTAAAGCAGTTTCGAATTCGTTGCTCATAGTTCTCAACTGTGTACCAAATAATGTTCTCAAGAGACATCGCGAGTAGTTCGGGAGTATAGGAAAAATTATTTCTACGGATTTAATTACACTAGCTATATTGAGTCTCGCTAATTTGTCACAGCTTTTACGCAAGATAGTAACGTAAGTGCACGGGAATACTTCTTGTGTTGCCGACGAGGCAAAGCGGGCTTTCCATCAAAAGCGGCAGAGTGACGCCTAACTCCTTGATCATCCTAATAAATATTTTAGATGTGTCCTAAATAAATGTTTAGGTTTATAGCTCCTCCTCTAAACAATATTTACCTACGTCTAAATCCAAATACCTTTCCTCCTCTATTTCGATCTGATGGTTCTGTTTGCTAACTCTCCACCCGAGAAGGCCCCTAAACTGCACATCTGTGGCCTTCCTAATGTTTTCTCCATTCTAATTAGCGAAACTTGTGAGCGATTGCTGGCATATTCTCGCCTCGGTCTGGCACGTTCCTTCTATCTAATCAGGTGCTCCTATTGCTTTTGAGCCAGTGTAACCTACCGACGCGTCTTTGAATACGGTCGGCGAGAGGGTAAGCATATGGGACTGCTGTTTACATCTATTGATCGTTTATGAAAAAGTCGGTGGTGTGGTTTTCAGCCGGAAATGTGTCATTACCGACTCGAGTTTATTAGAGAATGAGATTATTATGCTAGTAAAAAGATCTAGGCTGACTCATAGTCCCCCTCATTCAAAAACACACTTAATAGTTTCTTCTCTATCGTCTCAATATAGCACTTTCTCAGTGCTGGAACGCCACATCGATCCCACTATTCCGAAAAAAAGAGACAAGAGACAGCGCCGCCCCATCCTGATCCTTCTATAACATCCGCCAGCCTATAGCTCTTTCCGCAACGATTACTAAATTCTAGGATATAGCGATTTTTTATGCGAAAACAACTTTATCACTTTACTTCTCACACAGTTCTATATAGGTCTCATTCTGGTAATCATCATTACTCATCTATAACTTTTTTCTGTACAATCTCAGTCACGAAGCTTTTAATACTGCGAGTTCTAAGAGAGGAATACTGGCGGGTTGGATTCACTCACTCTTCTGACAATTAACAAAACGCGTCACGGCGTCCTTTTCCCGCCTCATTGAGAGGAACATAAGCGCGGGAGACTAGTTGCGCTCGGTGGCGACTACTCGTAACTTATATCGAGAAGCAGAGCATATTGCTGAAGCCATCGCGGTATGCACGCGTCACCGCACGTCCTCCGAAATATCTCTCGCATACAAAATTCCTTTGGGTCTTCCTCCTTCTCTTGCTCTTAATCGCAAATTTGGGTTCCGAATTCTTTGGTAGCAAACATTACTCTCTTCTTCCTGTTGCCTTTAAACGCGATTCTATACGTTTCAGTACTTTTTCTGATCAAGGTCACAGGATGTTGTACATACAGAGGTTGGGGGAACTTATTTCTCAAACAATATATGCATTTACGTACTTTTCAATTTGTGATGCTTTCTGTACCTGCTTCATTACTAACTCGTATTTCACTTCTATTATGGCGCGGGAAAATTGAATTTCGAAATCCTCGTGAGTATGCTATATTTCATTCTTCTATTTAAATTTTGGCTTCCCTTTTACTTTTTAAGAAAAATGGGAACAAATTATTTTTCACATCAAGAATTTACAGTCCCCCGTTAAGGCAATAAATTTAATGACACATTTGAGAACATTTCCGTTGATTTGTTGAGCGGTCGGTCGCCAAAACATTTTGTGAAATAATCTCGAAATCCGTCTCTTTAAACTCAACTTCTCCCCAAATCTCCCCTCTTAAACCACACCTTCTACTACTTCCTATAAGTCTTTGCCGAGACATGATATACATTTCAGTTCTCATCCTAAGATCATAAATAGATACGAATACTCTTGTCACTTAACATAAACAATTAAAATTTTTGTGGCTCTTTGGGAATATCACATTCACATTCAACAGATGATATGGCATGTTCTACACACATAGTATGACAAGTGAGCGCAGTTCAGTGTTGAATAACTGCGAGTACTCATAAAACTATATTTTGTCTGCCTCTTCTTAGTCTTATACAATCTGATTTCCAGCGAGAAACTTCAATAATTCTTCCTTTTGGAAGCAGCTGCTCTCGGTAGTGAGAGATGTACGCGTGTACTGTTCAGTATCTTTTTGGGGGTATTACATTGTCTCTATCATTACCGAGAGGGCTATTATGTGGGGGCACGGCGGCTCGAAGTGGCAAACGCACCAAAGCCCTTATCATAAACTGTCCCTGTACTTGTCCAAGGTTCTATTTGGATTGACCCTTTATTGGATAGCAGGAGGCAAGAAGTCTCGGTACAGCTTATTAATTATATAAATCATGGTCCACATATAGGGCATCAAAAGCAGCTGGCATGATGTGCTTCGATGGTGGGAAGTTTACTGGTGAATATTCGAACGCTGATGTAACAGGCAGCATCCTTGACCGGTACCTTTTCGAGAGACGGAAGCGCATTTCGTACATCATATGGTGTTACACTAGTGTTTCTCTGTCCTAATACATTTTTGAAAGATTTAATATGATATTGATTTAAAGGTGGTAAAAATGAGCTAACTTTATCCAGGTCGATAGATAAAGTCTCATATGTGTGGTGTACCCGCGGGGGAAAGAGCAATGAAACTACTAGTCTCTGTCGCACTTGAGTGTGGCGACAACCACTCCTACTTGTTACGGTGTGATGTCTTTGCGTACTACCACATTTTGACTATGTCATTCCGGCAGTGATAAGAATCTGTACTTCACATATTTAAAACAAGGCTTCCGTGAACTGTTCTCTAATCTGCTGTAATTTGGCGATAGCTTAAGCGATGAAACTTTTGTGGCAACACCCCCTCACCTGAATAAGGTCTTCTGTTTCCTTTACACTGTTAGTAGAAGTGTAGATAGAACAACTAAAAAAAAAAAAAAAAAATAGTCTACTGACACTCACTAATATTCCCGGTAATTTGAAGTCTAAATCTCTTCACAGCCTTATGTGGGATCTTAATCAAAATTGTAAATATAACTCATATATAAAGGTGCGCTAAGCGCCCTAATAATATATATACTAATGTGAGTCAGTTATTAGTTATATATGGACGGAGGGTGGGTTATGAATGGACGAACTAGTGTATTTTTTATATAATTTACTCTTTTTGAAATATATAAGGATATATGAGTCGAGCTACGTGATATATATAATATTATATAGGTCGGCCAGTAATGTAGAATATGCTGAGAGGACGAAAGAGAGAGAGAGAGAAAGGAGAGAGAAAAGGAGACTGAGAGGTGGAGCGAAGAACGAAAAGAGTGACAATCGTTTACGTCTATTGGTTTTGTAATATCATAAACTGATTGATTAATTGCGAGAATAGAAGAATAAACGATATAAAATCAAAAAGAGGCAAGGTCCAATAACAAATCAATTATCTTTCCATTTTATATTTCTTTTATTACTACTTTTATTTAAAGTTATTTCAAGAAAAATAATTAAATTTAAAATAAGAATAAAATTTATATCTAGTAATATTCTATTAGAAAATAAAAATAGATATGTATATATATATATAAGAAGGAAACATATAAATGAGTGTTGAAAAAATTTTAGCCATAAATAATATATAATAATAATAAGAATACACCCATAGAGCTAAATACCGAGCTAAATAGAGCTATAGTATTAAATTTATACCATCCAAGTAGTTTTCACCATACAATATAAAATTTTTGATAAGTTTTCTATTATACTATATTATTTGTTAATATTTTTTAATAGTTTGTTTGTTTATATATGTTTCATTTAATAATTTTTATATTATTTGTGTAAATTGTATGTCATTAGTTCATTAAATGATTTCTTATTTGTAAAAAGAGTAGAATTTATTATTGTATATCAACTGATTTTATAGAAATAATAAAAAAGTTCTGTTTCTCCAATCTACCCAATAAGGAATCTTTGCCATCAGTGGGATCACAGAACTCCTCAGAAACAGCTTTGTTATGGCCGAGAAATAGTGCCAAGAAATGTTTAGAACACATTCGTCGAGGAGTTGAGATATTATTAGAGATCTATATATGAGACTTAATATTTACGACAATCAAATTCGCTCATATCATTGCTTTCAGGCGACTATATTTTAATAGATGAGCATATGCAAATTAGATAATTAATGAAATACAGATCTTACTAGTTTTCCCGCTTTGCTTATGGAGAGACGATCAATTATGATATTGGCTTAGCAGCGCCAAGTGAACATTATACCGCACTTGAATACTGTCTGAGAGATATCGTTTGCTCGCCTAAATTGAGCCAAACCCGACAGGTTGTGTTACAGGATTACTGGGGCGATTTTGTTATAATTATATCACTCATTAATTTTGAATAGAGAGTAATCTGGGAGTCTTTCGGCCCGCCCTTCTTATTTACAAAGCGGGACAGCTTGTGGCGATAATGGTAGTAAGAAAGGCATTCATAGGGTAGATAAAAAAAGAGCATATCAAGTTTTACATACTATACAGTTAGGTTAGTTCTATATTATATTATTTAGATAGGAATATTATTTTTTGTATATACTAGGGTATTAATATATTATTTTTTAATAGTTTCTTTTTAAAAAATATATATAGATATTTATAACAAAATTATTAATGAATTAAAAAAATATTCGAAAATATTATATAAATTGCAATTATATGAAATAATATTAGTTATAGTACTGCCTTTAGTTCTTATATTAAATACTCTAAAATCGTCGGTCAGAGCGTCATCGCGCCCGCATCAGCACATTTAAGAGGTAGTTGACTGAGAGAATCGGAGCAATCGCACACTTGAGAGATTATTATAAAGTATAAATATTTATATTCATTTTTTTTCATTTCATATAATCATAAATTTGTCTTTTAGTGAATATTTCGTTATTCCCGCAAAAAATAATACTATATATAGATTTTATAACGTATATCCAGCCATCCTAATCTAAAGTCGTAGTCACATGTTTAATTTTGAAAAGCGTGATGTATATATAAAGGTAATACTGTTTATGAATTAATTCTCTCTTTAATATAAAGGCGACTTATATTACAGCAGTATCACTCTATATAGAATGTTTTGGTAATAATATAAGTTAGATAGAGTCCAGTAATATGAAAATTCAAAAGAGACGACAAGTGCAAACACCGAAATCCACATTCAAAAATGAGAAGCTGTTATGTTATTAACATGAAGTGGTGTGTGACATGTCATTAAGTAACCTAAATACCTTTTACAATTAGTCTACAAGGATAAATATTCTCGTAGTTATTATCATAGGAGTAAATTTTATTTTTTTAAAAGTTTTTCTTTTTAAATATATATATATAATATTATACTTAGTATATTTAGAAAAATATTTATATATATTTATAGTATTAAACCAGCAAATTGTATTACTGAAAAAAGTTTTTCTAATACTATATAGTCCAAGAAACTATATAGTTTCGTAAACCATACTATATATATATATATAGTATACCAATTTTATATATAAAGAGTGTCTAAAAAATTAAAATAAAAAAATTATATTCTAATAATAATGTGAATTTATTTTATATTAATTTATATCATTCATTTATTATAATTATTTCAATAATTAATATATGAGATAATAATAAAGCGTATAGCTGGATGATTCTAATATTATATATTACCCGAAATATCTCGTATATTCTCTAAGTTAAATATAGCTTTTTTTCCTCCTTCTTCAAAGTAAAGGTTTCTCACTGCATAATCCCATAACAACTGAGTACATTCTAGCTACACCTATTCCGTTACCAGTATGAGATTCGAAAATTGGAGAGTTTAGTAACTTTAACGATATAAGATAAGAGTAATTTATCACTATACATAACAAATTACTCTTAATCGAGAATATAAAATAATAAAAGTTCAAGTTAATTTCATTTGCAACAACTAAAAACGGTTTTCTCTCATGTATGTAAGTAAATGGCGTTGCGTGCTCTCCACTCTCATGTCGATACCTTTTGTGTCACTCGATTCTTTCCTTTCTCGTGCGTGAAATGCGCGGTGTCGTTATGACTGTATCTTTTTTCCATAGATAATTCCGTTACCGCCTCTTCGGATTGGACAAGAATGCACTATGCGTTATAACTGTATTACTGACAGAGCGCGACTAAAGACCCTATACAAAACAGTTCTAGTCAGTAGCACCAAAATAACACAAAGAGCTATCTACATCACTTAGAGTAAGCGATCACAGTTGAAAGTCATGATCAAAATAAAAAATACGTTAATCGATCTCTTGGGCGATACGACTCGGACAACGTACCCGCTAATTCTCACTGAAACATCATGCACTTTTACAAGTGGTCACCAATCGCATTTTTCAATATTTCAGAGGATTCAGACGAAATATGCTGAAAGACGACCCTCGTTTTTGAGAGTAACCAGAATCTTTCGATAAACCGCAATACCAGGGATAGAAAATGTGAGTGATTCGCAGGTTTCGTGCTGCAATGTAGATGTGATGGAGAGAGTCCCTCCGGTTCAGTGTCAGGCAATATGGTGGGTTTCATGCTAGGAGGAACGTACTTGCATTTGGATACAAAAGCAGAGAGTTCTCAGTTAGTATATATCTAATGTTGGACAGCGAACCACTATGCATGAGAGAGAGAGCAAAACTAATGCCCGAAAGACTTGTCTGTCGGAGCAGAAAGCGAACAGATGTCTATATATTTTGTATCATATTTTTGATTTATATAACATAACTTCGTGACCAAGGACACCGCGAAATACAGAGCACAATTTTAATTCGATGTCGAGGATGTGAATATCGTTTTATCACAGGAGCTGACGTCGAATCATGAGTATTTATGAGGAGTGGATTGGAATCCCTGAAAAACCAAACGGCAAGTGCGGAATAGCGACTAGTCAAGAGATTGGAACTCTCTTCTAACGTTTTCGATTAGAATTGTTATGTATTATTCGATCATATTGATATGGCAAGGAGCTACAGATACGGACAAACACACTGAGTATGTCGAGCATCGTCTTGGGACACTCATCGTATTACTTTATCCGAGAGCGACCAGAGAGAGCGACGTTGGGTGCGTATAATGATGCGTTGCACACAAGTAGGATGACTATAGAAATTGAGTCATTCGCAGGGTCACGTTCACGAGTTAACCCGTCTTCGTAACGATATAGCACTGTTCTTGGGAACGACTTCGACAAATACTGAGGTCTTTATCATCGCTCAGAAACAGCATTCCAGACGCAACTGGGTGCTCGCGCCACCTTACTGCGTTTATTATCTTTCTCTTTGTTTTCGCGCGCCTTATTCTGTTTTTATCCACTTGCGTTCTTCTTACCTATCTAGTTAGGAAAACCGAAGTTTGGAGAGCACGAGAGAGAAAACGAAACGATATTTATTTCCGACGGGAACGGGATATGGTGATAAACGTAGTCACGGTTTAAGACTGGGCGTGACTGTGGTGGGTTTTGGAAGTCCCACCGTCGGAAAGAAAACAATAAACACCTCCCCCTCCCCCCGATACTATGTCCGTGGCCTTACGCTATGATGCTGGCTGCTCATTTCCTGCCGATAACCCGCTATTGAAAAACTGAAGTTGAAGGTTTAAGAATTTAGGACGATGGAAAAAGATTACAGAAATAATAGCTGTAGACCACGTGATGCCTTATAATCACCACCTTTTCAATTAACCGAGTAAACATCGGAACTTACCGAGTTTTTTTTCGTGCGTATCTTCTTTAAATTAATCTTAATTTTCGTTCTTCTTTTCTTCTTCTTCGCTTCTTCTTTCTTCTTCTTAGTTTCTTTACACGCAAACCATCTCCATTGAGGTCTTACTGTATGATTTCTTCCGTATGGCGTGACGGCCTTCGAAGCGGTAGACTTCTTCTTGGCTGGCGGCGGCGCGCGGCGATACGCTTCTTCCCGCTTCCGCTTCTTGTTCTTGACATGATAGCAGCAACTCGAGACTTCCTCATTTGCCTTTCTTCTTCTTCTTCTATATTGAATTATATCTCTATTGATGTTTTGTGAAGTACAGAGAGTGGACGTAACAGACTTAGATATTCAAATGGTGAGCCTGGCAGAATATGAGACGAAGTGGTTATATGTAGTGGGTCGTACTCGAGAAGGGTTCCCGAGATCAGCTCATTTCCTGAGTTCCAATAATGTTTTTCCGTGCCTTTGTTTATCTATTCTTTAAAAAGAGAACTTGACACATGCCGTATGATATGTATTTTATGTCAACATGAAATTATTTGTAATAGCTTATTATTAGATTTATATGTTTAACTATATTTTTTTTTTAGATTAGGGAACCCACGCCGAGTATATTAGGATAGCGAAACTAACTGTGGAAAATATCATATGCATAAAAACTCTTGTTTTTATCACACAGAATTATACATTATCTTACTGGAATGAGAAAACCGGCAAGAAGCTTAATTAAATATTTAAAAATATTATGGTATCGAATTCTTGAGAGACTGCTATCGCCACATTTTCTGCAAAGGAAACCGTGAAAATATGGACCTATGATAGCTGAGATAAATATTAAAGGGCCGGAGAGTAAGGATCAACATATGACTTCTCATAAGGATGATTCAAATTGTTTAATGCTAATCTAACGTTGTCAGGGAGAAAAAGGTTCTTTATTTATTAATTAAATAAGGATTTAACGGATTGTCGCAGTTAGAGGTAATGAAATTGTTCGACATAAGCCTTTAACCGAGAGAGATCTAGATAAACGTAGCTCTTAGCTTATTCTTCTTTTGATATCCTGTACCCAAGAGAAATTTGAGGGTATACTCTAAAATAAAATAATGATAGTTAGTCCTCTTATAAAACGTTACGTAACGCTCTAGACACTTGTCAAACTCTGAACATAACTCCAAAAACAGTATTTTTATGTCTATTCTCTCCACTTTTAAAATACTTATTCAAACATTCCTTCCATGAAACAAACTTGAAAGTAATTTTCATTATTCAAATACATAAATCGTTTGGACTTGTGTATCAGCCCTAAGTCATACGATCTATCAAAGACTTCGTATCGCTGCACTATTAAGATCTACCATATTCGTCTTTATTATCGAGACATTTTTCTAGGACAAAAACCCGATACGTATTCGGAAGGAGGTGTAGCGGGGAAATAATATAGTCTCTGTGGTATAAAAAAATATCTACTCGAAAAAATAGAGTGGTATGAACACGAGTAGGAGTGCGTGATCCCACAGATATTTTTTATTAGCATAGCGTAAACTCATAATGGAAGTTAACGCGTTACCCACTAAGATGAGAAGCGACACAAAACGCTTCCAATTCTCACTTAATCAAACAGATCTGTTACAACAAAGGTCAAAATCCATTTTGCAAGAGCGAGAGAGTTTAATTATCTCTGCGGTGGAGCTAGGGTCGGGTAACTTTATGAGAATAGATGGACAATCAGCTTGGATATTTGTATAGTAAAGTAATCTAGATGTATATATTGATTCCCGTTGCAATATCAAGTGCCCGAATCAATTTCATAAGTATAATACGGATATATATGATACTACTGAGTCGCTATATAACTGATAAAAAAGGGGATTCACACTAGATAGAATTAAGAGATATTATCTGACTATGAGCCGATCGCCTTCGAAATGACCAATACGTATATAAAGTGGTTCATTTATCTCAAATCATAGCGATTAGATATAATAAAACTAATAATTACAGGAGCGTAGTCAGTTTTATGTATTCATACCTCGGAGAGAGCCATTCCTTTTCTTTTACGAGGGTGAAATATTATGTCACGTAAATACGTTTACGAAAGTATAATGCGTTAGGTTTGTCTACCTATGCTCTTTTAAGTGAGTTAATAGTTTCGATTTAACGTTATGATACTTCGGTATAGTCGATACGTATATATATTTTTTACCTATCTTCTCCTATCCTATCCCCAAAAAAAATACATCGATCCGCGCAGTAGATGTACTCCAAGTAGTTACGCTATATTCAGTAATACAATGGAGGTTTATATTTATTTTCGAATTCTGCTACAGTACATATCTAAATATATCTGAGTAATTTTTTAATATTATTGATTCAAGTTATATTATGGATATTATTTATATACGGGCGGGTTCCCTTTAAAAAATAAATATCATTTATACTATATTCTTCTTCTAAACTTACGAGATAATAATTTATATATTTTTTATATAATTATTATTACAATAAATACTTATTTACGGTTTATAAATCATTACCGAACATACTTATACTTTAATTACCTATATATACTTATATATATATACCTAAACACACAGGTTTCTAGAAAACTAGACTGATTGACGTGAACAGATATATGCTCCTAAAACTAGGTGCTCCTCTATGGACATTGAGCTCATGACAACGTTTCCCCAATCTTCCGACCACCGTGGAATTCTCTTTAGCTTTAAATAAATACTCTAGTAGAGAAAATTCTCGTCGCATACCCAGATTATCAGAAAAACTGCTAACCAGAATACTGTATCTAACCGAAATATATTATAACTATTCATAACCGAGCGATTCCTGATACCCCTAAACCAACCAAAACAGCAAATCAGACACATCCAGAACGAGCACTAAACTTGAATCAGAACTAGTGAAATATACAAAACATACTAAATATTCGCGTCCACAAACTCACCTTAATAGACAATAATCCAGGAGACGGAGTCGCATTGCCAATCATCGAACTGCACTGACCAGGTTAGGTCTCCTACTGGTTTTACGCTGTACACCCTAATATTGCTTCGAGGTCTATGATTATGTGGGACTGTAAAACTCTTTTATCTATTTGTGTTTTTTGCTATTTAGCTTTGTTGATTGTTGCTATTGGAATATGCTTGCGGAATTTTGCCCTTGGGTTGTAAGGTATTGTCCTTGCGTGTTTCTGTGCGCTTGCATTGTGTTGTTCGTTTTTGTTGGCATGTTGTTGTTCATGTTGTGGATGCGTTGTGTTTCACTGCTCTTCACTTACTTTTGCTCTTCTTACACTTCTTTCTTTCCTGGTGCCGTATCTTCTTCCGATCCCGGTTGTCCGTTCTTCCTCCTGTCTTCTTCTTCATTCTTTTTCTTATTCTTTTTTTTATCTTATTACTTCTTCTCATACTTCTACTCTCGTCGATTCTCACTATCTCTGATCGTGTGCATGGTTTTTCTGTCTTTCTTCTTTGTTTATTATTTCTTTATTAAATGGTTTAAAACAATCTTTGTTGTGAAGCTCAATAAGAACAAAGAGAGTTGTCTTTTTACTGTCGGTTTTGTATTATCCATCAAAATATTTTTGGATTTCTGTATATTCTTCTTTGTTTTATTCGTTTATGAAAACAATTGTGAATACTTTTGTTTATAGATTATTTGTTTTGCCTATTACTTTTCACTACTTTGGTCTTTTTTCAATCCGTTATCAGAAAATTGAACCAGCGCGGGTGGGAAACATAAACTATCGGTCGTGAAAATAGTTGTGTAGTGTGTGTGTGTGAAAACACACGGAGAACGACGAAGGCCGAGGGACCCGAGAATAAAATTTAAATTAAGTGCTTCTACACAAGCTCTTTAAATGAGAACAACATCTCAATATATATTGGACCGATTCTATAAAGCGAGATGTCGACATTTGTCAATTAACAACTGATGACTGGTTCTAGCAGGGCATTCCTCTTTCATTCCCCCAATTTTGAGCATGTCTTTTGTCCCCCCCCCCTTCTCTATCTCTCCCTATTCTTCGTCAGTCAAGCTGCTGCTGCGCTATTCTTTTTTTTTAAGCATTTAAACTTCTTTTTTTTTTCTTCTTCATAACAATAAAAAAATTCCATAGGAAATCCCATAATCGAACATTGTGTTTAGCTGTATTTAAATCAGACTGCCTGTTCGATTGTAAGGTTAATGTGTCTAGCAAATTACTTTGGTCCTATAAGATAATCATGAACGATATATATATTATATACACTATTTCCTATGTACGAGACGATGAGTATTATATGGGTAATTAAAGTATGTAGGTATATATATATATAATTACCGATATATTATATATTACTAACATATCGGTAGTCGGTGTGAGGGTATTGGAAGTTATCACCGAGTTTACGGATAAAGAAACAATATTATATAATTCGAGTGGAACACTATATCGTTATATTATATATATATATTATCTTATATTTCATTTTACATTTATGAATATAGCATATTATTTTTTAGGTTAGACTTAAAATATAATATTTCTTTCCGTTTCGGTATATTTATAAGGAAATTGAATAGATTGTAATTATAATATATAATATATTATACATATGAGTATGAATGCAATTAGATGTGGTATCGGTGAACAAGCTAGTGGCCGTAGCGGCGAGAATCTAGTTAATTTTATTATATACTCGCTTCTGCCTGCTTAGTACTTTTTTTTTAAGTATTATTTATGGTATAACTACTATATATATAGCATGTTACATCTGAGAATAGGTCAGTTCATAATAAGAATATTACCCATATAGTATAATCTATTACATTTTACTTTTATTCTCGTTATGCTACGTAACTTTATTATATGATATATATAGTATACACTTCTATTATTATAGCAGTTTTAATTATATATTATTATAGTTTTATTAAAGCATGTATTAGTTTTATCCTAAAGTTAAACAATAGATAATTTATATTATTATTTTTAATTATTATTTTAAGATAATTTAATGAGACATATATCCAGTTAGAAAAATTTTAAAACTAGTATATAATTAATATGTAACAAAGCAATAATAATAACATATATAATAATATATATATTAATTCCAATAAAAATTGAATAAATTAATAAAGAAAAAAGAAATAATAATAAAATATAACTAATAATATAATAATAAATAATAATACGAACTAAATATAGGATTAAATTGTAAGTAATTAATTGTCTAATTAATAAAAAATAATAATAAAATACAATTGTATATAATAATAATAACTTTGAAATAAATAAATTAATAAATCAGTTAAATTACCATATAATAATATTAATAATGAATATTTTAATGAGTTAAAATAATATCAAGTTGAAATAAAATTTTCTGATAATAATAATCAATAATAAATTTTAATAATATGATGGAAAATAAAGAAAAAAATAAAGAAAAAGTAACAGAATGTGGTGTGACTCTTAGGTCAACTTGACTTAACAATCATGTGTTTGCTTCTATCCTTCCTAACTGCCTCGAAATTCTTTTGGTTTAAACCTCCTATGTATAGTATTTCGTATTATTTTATGCCTCGAGCCTTTATATGATGGAGATATATGTTATATCAAAAAGACCTATATAGAGCCATATAACCCTATAATATAAAACACAGCTACGGATAGTACAGTATGCTTAAAAAAAGAGCAACTAGCAGCTTCCACACGACGGATCCAGGTGACTTTGTCGAAAATACAACTGTACTATGATCGCCTGATTATATTATACCAAGGAGTTTTTATTTACTTCTCTCCTGACTTCATTAGATCAGTCAAATAGTATATCTATCCAAACCACTTACCTCTGCTATTTCTACATTGGAGAGAGCACATATTTTCTCTTTTATATCAATCTTATAATTTGAGCTCGTTACGCTTTCGTTGTGACTCGTTTATTGTAATCTGTGGCTACATCTAGAATTCGTAAGTTTATGTTCAATTTCTATTCCGCAGAGCCGCTGGTAATATCATTTAACGCTACCTAAATCGGTATATTCCCGGTTCTGCGTAAGTGAGCTACACAAGACTGAACTCACATGTGGTCCACCAGGAAAAGTGGAAACGCCGTAGGGGTGCCCATCGAATCCTTAGAGCGTTCACCCGATAAGCCCAAGTCTCAAGTTTCCGATACGACACCGTGAGGCCTAGAGACTAAGATCTTAATCAAGCAGTGCAGTTTACCGGATTTACTGCGGGGCATCGTGCGTCCACTTTGAGAAAGTATTAAAATTAATGAGCAACACTCTCATATTACCTAGATGAGTATGGAACATACAGTCAACTCGATGCCGGATAAGTACTCCTGCTCTCTCGCTAAATATATTCAATGGTTCTATAGGCGCATAAGGAGAGGGATTACGTGCACTTGAGTAACATAAAATGTGTGTTTTACATTTTAACTTAGAAATAAGAAAAAGGAATTTACCTTATTTAGCACCAGCACTGAGCCATCCGCCTTCAGGGGCTAACACCTTGGTCAAAATCAATAAAAACAGGAAATAGATAAACCACTTTTCAACATACAAATAAAGAGACGAAATAAGATAGTAGGACAGAAAAAATTCACACTTAACAACTACTCTCATCAACATCATACCGTGATAACCGGTTAGTTACCAGTTAGTATCCTTCATGAGAGCGAAATGTCTTATCCTTTATTCTTTCCGAGGTATAGTTCCAACAATAATTATGTCATATTGATTCATGTTGAGGTATTTGTAGGAAATATATAGTCGTTAGGTATATATCTTATTACTATTCGATTTCTATGATGTGCATAAGTTATAGTATCGTATCTATTAAAATGATTAGATTCATTACGGTCCGATCGTATTTTTATTACCGTACTCTCCTAATCCACTACATATATATATCCTACGCTAAAAAATAATAAAATATACATCGATCTACGCTCAATATAGTAGCAGAGCCATGTAGTAGTTTCTGACTTCGATAACTAAATTGAGATTTTATTTCGAATTACTGCTATACCGTAATAAAATTAATCTATTCATAGTAATTTTACTGTATGATCTGATTGCGTATTTTAATGCTTTATATAATACGGGTGCAGGTCCTTAAAAAATCCTTTCTCTTCTACTTATTAATAAAGAAATATATTTATATTTATTTTTTCAAAACTACTTCGGATTTATTTATACTCACTGAATAAACCACTTAATATATATACCTAATATGTACAAAAATAACACTCACTAAGGTTTACGTAACGCTGAATGACGACATAGAAGCTCACTAGGGCTCCCTGTCTACATACAGGAGTATCGTCCTACCTAGTATCGTGAGAGTAACCCGGTATATATCTATTAGTAAGATTAACCTCCTATACCAATAAAGAAACGAGTCTCTGTCACTCGAGATAATTACTAATCACAATACCAAATAATCGAAAATATTAGTAATTTTATCACATATTCTATTAAAGAGAAAAAAAAAAATTAATTTCAGCCGTCGTCCCGACGACGACGATTTCATTCCTACTTAATTTCAGTCTATTTTTACAATTCACTTATTATAGAATAAGCATTATGAAACTAGTTAATATCACCCGTGAATAATGATATTTCGCGTTCGCTATTATTAGCATTAATATATTATATAGCATTATATTTATATTTAGTTCATAGGTATATTAGCTGTATTCATTGCATGAGAGTATTCAGTTATCAATGGGACGTAATATACTCATTAAAGAAGTCCGTTATTGAATTCCGCTTACCCGTAATTATGAATTTTATTATTTATATTTTTATATATATTAATATAATACTATGAAAGCCGGGATATCACTAAATATTCGATCGATAGGTATTTGGTTCTACTATATAGAGCTCTGATCATATATATTCGATATAAAATGTATGACTAGTACATGATAATTACTCAATACTAGTTACGTCCATATGGCAGCTAGGTTAATATATTTATATAATTTATTTTATAATATTATTTTGTATTTCAGATTAACTTTACTTTCATGTGCGATTGTTTATATTTGAAGGAATCAAATCAGCTGTTGGTAAGAGTCTTAATTAATAGTTCATAAACTTTAATTTATATTTCTAATTGTGATTAAAATGTACACTTTGTACTGTATATTGTAATTTTTTAGTACATGTAATGTTATAAACTTTTTATTATTATTTAAGGAACAGATTATTTTTTTGTATGTACATATTTAGTCTAGCTTTTCTTTTTTTACTATATATATTTATCTCTATATCTATATACTTTATATATTTAATTATATATATATATATAATAATAACTCTTGTTAAATAATATATATATATAATACCAGAGGTAAAACGAACGACGATATTATTAAATTTATCCGACGATAATAGGACGTGAGGATTAGGTGGTAGATAAGTAAATGTGGTCCGTTAAACGGCGGGTGGGGGTTTGGAAGTCACCGTCGGAAAGAAATATCGTGGTTCTCTCGTTCGTTCCTTTTCATTTTTAATTAACGATACGAGAAATTTTTGGGTCTTGAATAAATTCTTCCGTTCGGGGAGGAAAATGATGATGATGAATGATGATACTTTTTTAGTCATCGTCTTTTATAATTCTCGCCGGCGATACGGTCATTTTTTACTCGCTCTGCCTGCTGTTTTTTTTTAAGTTTATGGTGACGCCAAAAATTCTTTGTGCAATTCCGGGCGAAGTTAAGTATAGTTATATAAGTTGTCGGTTTACTTGGGTTTGGAATCACACTCCATATATTTAACTATTTATTACCACTATTGCCAGAGTATAACTATTATCTATTAGCACGGATATGACGTATTATTATATATTATTAGTATTTTTATATAAGGTATAATGTTTTATTTTTTACTAGAATATTTAAAAGGATTTTATTTTTATATATTATTATATTTTTATAGTTAATAGCTAATATAACCTAATTATATATATAACTATAACCGTAATTACTATATAATAGTTACAAAGTTTTTATTTATAATCCTCTAAGGTAATTATGAATTATGAAAATAATTATTGCAGATTTTGTATACTAAAAAATATATATATATATAATAATATATATATATATATACATATATATATATATATATTATATATATATTTTTATATATATATATAACTAATATATATATATATATTATATCTATATTTATATATATATATATATATTATATAATAATAATATATATATATAAATATAATTATATATATATATATATATATGTTATATGTATATATATATATATTATTTATATTATTATATATATATTTATATATACAT